>CAJQZM010021084.1:0-42124 GCA_907164665.1 Colias nastes | reverse complement strand
TCTTTCACTTAGTAAGTCACTAGCTTACTGACCGCGGCTTCGCCCGCTTTGTCTAAAACCGAATAAATTATATAGGTAGGTACTAAAACCTTCCTCTTGAATTCTATCTATTAAAAAAAATTGCATCAAAATCCGTTGTGTAGTTTTAAAGATTTAAGCATACAAAAGGGACATAGGGACAAAGAAAGCGACTTCGTTTCATACTATGTAGTGATGACTAATAATTATTAATACCTTTACTTTCCACAAAAATCAGAAACCCCTATTAAAATTCTTATAGACCTTGCGATCAAATACCATAAAACATTTTAATTTTAAAATTGCATTTAAACTCTGATTAGATTGTCGTAGTAAAAAAAGTTTTTGTTTATCCTCCAACTAAACTTTATAAAGTAGGACAAAATTATCTAAATCCGCTTTGATGTAAAAGTTTTTATTTTAGAAGAGTAGCCATACAGGTTAACTTTTTATTTAATTTGACCCGGAGAAATTTCATTTCGTCCCTGTAGTCTCAAAACACATTCAAGTATGAAATATATTTTTAAAATATAAATACATAATTAATCAATCATGACCTTTAAGAATAATAGAAATATCTTATCCCGGAAATCTAGCAATATGTATAAGTCTATTTCCTTCTATTACGTATACTGCCTAGATTACTAATTACATAATATAAAATGCTTTTATTTTTCTGAATAAGATACTTTTTGCAAAGTTCCTATTTCTTCATAAAAATCATCTTCAGTGTATCATTCAATTCTTCGCTGTTAAAGTAAAAAATATTACATTCAGTTACTTACTTTCACTAGTAAACAGCAGCTAATGCATACCTGTAAAAACTTGAAACATAAATAAATTTTCATTCAGCCGGATTACACCGTAGTCGTACCGCGTAAAACTGAATCGCAGTTGACTTATTATATAAGCACGATATTGATACAAGATGAGCCCGAGAAGAAGGTCGCTAGCATAATTGGACGTTTAATTAATTTCTCTAAGCAAACAGATAACCGGGGGTCAACGGGAACTTTGATTCGATCAGTAATTCTATTCCAAACTGGGCTATTTTGCTATAAGCTACGACAAACTGCCCGACCCAAAAGACACGTCTTGTTAAATATTAGGTCATCGTCAACCTTTTCATTTTGTGAAATCTTCTTCTTTTATATCGATGACATTATATAATACGTCTTAGTGGTTTATACATAAGAATATTCTTATTATCATGAACACCACGTTAAACATGACAAACGATTAAACAGTTCATTGCATATATTTTATAACTGTAATTTAATAAAAATCTCTACTGATAATTATAATTGTATTCCTATGCTAACTTTGCTATTTAAACCTTATTTAAAAATCGGTATATTCAGAGTTTATATAAAATGAAGCTTCGTAAGACAACATTTTAGTAGGTAGGTACCTAATTTTTAGGAAAACGAATTTCGTTCGTAATTTCCTAATATTAATTTTGGTAAAGACTGTTATTATTATTCCTAGAATGATAATGACTTTACATGACTATTTGTACGTAATAAATCTCTATCCTTTAAGGGCCGATTTTTCAATCCTTGGTAAAAATTTATCCGTCCAATAAAATATTAAACGAATATTTTAAAATGTCACCTGTAAACTGTCATATACGGACAATTAGAATACATTTTTGAAATGGTAGTTTAATACGTTATTCAATGAATAAGTTTTAACCAAGGATCGATAAATCAGCCCTAAATGTATTTAATTTAATTATCCACATGTATTTATTATTCTTAGATATTATTTTCAGAAATTCCTTTAGAAACTTTACTTTTTCATTTACATGCAGACGATAATTTTAATTTTAATTTAATTTAATAATTTATTTATTTCTTTCCAGTACCTACTTACATGTACAGTATATATAAATAACATTAAACAGGTGTGGAAAGCTGGTGCCTATGGTAGGTGTAAACCTGTAATACAGGTCACCAGGTCTCCACCACTCGGATGAACAGAACATTATAATTAAGCCAAAGAAAGAAACTATGTAGCTTAAAAAATCAAATTACTTTAGTTACATTAGCAAGAAAGTATAAAATAAAATAATACAAAAAACTAAAATTAAACATGCAAAAGTCTACCCGGATGAAGTGTGAGTGATTGTGACGAGTGAGTGAGTGTGTAGTGTGAGTAAGTGTGAGTGAGTTTGAGTGCGTGTGGTAAACATCTGAAATCTTAATTTGAACGAATTAGATAAATGAGTCTAAAAAGGTCTCAGTCTCTGCGTATGAAAGTCCCTGTAGCCAGTTATCAAGTAAAATTTTCAGTTTGTGATAATTTAAAGAATGTACAGATAGAATATTTTGGAGTTTATTATAAATGTAAGGGCCAAGAAATAAAAAGAATCTGTGACTGAAAGAAGTATTTAATCTAATTTTCGGAGCTATAATATAATTGCGACGCTCAGTAAGGGGATTATAAGGAGTCGATCTGTGTTGTTTTAACGCGGTTTTAAGAATAAATAATTGGCGAACTGTTAGTACTTGAGATAATTTGTATAATTCTGCTGTTGGATATAATCGAGGCTTATGAAAGCAAACCTTTAAAGCTGCCCTTTGGGCACGTTCAAATTGATAATCATTTGAATACACCTATAAAATTTGCATTTGAATTACTTAAGACAATGCTCGGAAAGAAATTCGTTGTGCTTTTAACTTTTAAGAAACCTATTATAAAA
The DNA here is from genome assembly GCA_907164665.1 of Colias nastes. NCBI lineage: Eukaryota > Metazoa > Arthropoda > Insecta > Lepidoptera > Pieridae > Colias > Colias nastes. Next base: position 39,402 of record CAJQZM010021084.1, on the reverse strand, counting down.
AGATAACAATTTGTAAGTAATCTTCTAGATATAAATACAGTAGTTATTTGTTCAATTCAAAAAGCACATAACTCCATGCCATAAACGTGCTTTAATTTTACTTACGTAAATACATTTTATCCAAATATACATACATTTAAATCCATGCAAATTATATCTATACTAATATTATAAAGAGGAAAAGTTTGTATGTATGTATGTATGGTTTTCACGCATAAACTACTGGACCGATTTTGATGAAATTTGGCACAGATAATCTTTAGACCCTGAGAAAGAACATAGGCTATCTTTTATTGCGAAATATGTACCACGAGCGAAGCCGGGGCGGACCGCTAGTTACATATAACAAAGTTTCGAGCCATAAATATTAGACCACGTAGACCTAAACCCTGCCCCATCACATAAATTTCAAGTGTATGTAAGTGGAAACAACACTAAAAGTAATTAATCAAAAAAAGTAATAACTTCTGTGTTTGTTAAATTATTCATTTATTTCTGATTCCTTACAGCTATTATTACAATAATTACATAAAAATAAATAAAATACGCCAATTAAAAGGAAATTCCACTAATAGATTTATAAAACATGTGACAAAGAAAATTGAGCAAGGTTACAATGAACTACAGTTTACAATTTTAAGAAGAAAAGAAGAGGAAAAGATATAATACGTTATAATACGTTAAAACAATATGGTGCTAGTATAATAAATAAATCACAGAATAGGAAACCTTAAGTCCTGTAGTCTAATTAATTCTTTCGCTGAAATTTGATCAGTTCGAAATTATGAATTTTATCGGGACTTTTAATTGACGAAACTTTTAATAGAAACGGATTGATTTCCGTATTAGGCACCTTGGGTAACGAAAATATGATCGGAAATCTATAAAACATTTTAGTATCCATTATATTATTGGTTGCCGAAAATTGTTGAAAGGTAACGAATAAATTAAGTAAACTATACCATCACTAATGTACAGTTCTTGTTATACACGGAATAATATGTACTTTTAACTTTAACACATACCCTTAAAACCCTTTTAAATATGTACCGAACCCTTTTCGTGCAGAACACGTATATTGCAAAAGTTTTATAAAACATTGTGAGTGTCGTTGATATAAACATCGAAGTTCTGCTGTCTATCGTTTTGTCCTTTACGTTTAATTACGTATACATTGATGATAATGATCAAAACGCTCGTAAATATAGTAAATTACGAATTGAATAGAAATAAACTAATTGAGTTTTTAGCGCTTAATTCTTTCATCTCTGGTTCTAGAGTTTTAGCTCTTTAAAACGTATATATGTGTCCATATAAAAGCGTTTCGAGTTCGATTACACTACATTACACAACTTGAACTTTTAACCTACCTTAACATTAGGTTCATTCAAACCTCTCCCACGCATTGTGAAGAATATTTTGGGCTATACACTTAAGAATTCAGTGTTATCCATAACAAAACAAAAGCATTTACACTAAAAGATAATATTTTCTAAGCTTAATGAAGCGTCAATCACCTGTATTTCAAGTTTTAATCCCATAACGAACCAAATAATAACGGTATAATACATATTTTTATAATAGATACATTCGATTAACAAAATTCTAAAATGAAGTTATATTTTTCTAGAACAATATTTATATTTTTCTATACTGTTTATAAAATGTTACATCATGGTTACATCTTACCACTACAACTTACATCGTCAAGAAACAAACTAAAATTGCATAGACAACAACATCTTTCTAGACAATTTAAGGTAGATAAGTTTGCATATTTCATGAGATTTAACGAGCAGTAACGTAGCTTAGTATTTTTAATGTATTCTTTAATGTTTTTTCATGTTTATGTATTATAGGATGTAAGATAAGACGGTACTTTAAAAGGAGCCTGTCATTCTCAACAGGGAATCTACGGAGAAAGCGGTGTGACATTAATCTTGCTGACCTGTTTTCTTTTTTTGTTTATTTTTTTTATTTTTGGTAATACAACAGCTTTACATGTTTAATAGCTGTATATATTATTCATTATTTATATGTATTATTCGATTGTAACATTTAAGCATATTGTAGAGCCACAGATAATATAATACTATGCGTAGAACTTACAAGAAGGCTCCCTACCAAAAATATTGTAGCTTAACGAAAGTAATCTAATAAACCTAACCTTCAATAAAATCACTAGCCAAAGATGTTCTGCTATGAATAAGCCCTTATTTGATATTTCGAAAGCCATTATCGTTCTGTTGGACGCAAAAAGGGTGAGGATTAAAAAAATCGTTTTTTCTTGCACATATTGTTGTTTTCTTTCACATACTAAAAGCGTGAAGTGTTATAAAAATAAAAACATATACAAGTTTTACATATTTCAAGTTTTCTGACAGAATTTACGCTACAACATAGTATTATACATATAATCTGTCACTACAACTTTAAAATATTATTATGTTATATTTGTTACCTCTACAAATTCAACTCGTATTTGAACCCTTGAAAGTTTTAATTTAACAACACTTACCCTTTGAAGAAAGTAACTTGTCCGTGTGTTTGATCTCTCTATTTCTATTTAGATGACAAAATTGGTCTAAATTTGTTTTGGTGAATTACACGAAATCGTAAACAATAATGTAAGGGCTTTTTTTACCATAATATTAGTTACTTGGAATGTTTGTAAATTACTATATATAATTATCTAAATCAAAAACATCTATAAATACGCCTACGCCTACTAAATATTGTCAATATAACTAGGGTTAATGTAGTTTTCTATTGGTGAAAGAATTTTCATATAATCTGTGCGAAAATATAATAATTGTTGAGTTAATCCATTACAAACATACAAACAATAAAAACTTATTAATGTCCATGAAGTCTGATATAAAATTCATTTTATTAGTCAGACTACTATCTATTTTCTCTTATTTAAAGTGGCTATAAAACACAATACAAATTACAAGATTAGCTATCTAATAGCCACTAAGTTTTGGGCTCTAACCCACGGGCACGTTTCATAATGAAAGGATAGTAAATTTGATTTTCACAGTCAATATTCTACGGCGTACTTCCTAAGGGTCCAAACCTCAATCTAATGTCACTTGAACCAGAAATTAACATCTCACTGAACACTTGTGACGTCAGTTTTGGACCATATTATGAGTTTACACGTATGAGATTTGACCTGCCATATTATAGCCATAGATTACATATACATATGCTTATAACTAAGCTGCCAGATATACCTCATATTTTGTGGTATAATTAAGGGTATGAAGTATACCTTTCAAGATTCGTTAATTCAAGGAGGTCCTTGTGGGGAGGCTTAAAAGATCAAGTTTCATTACGTCTCAGACTGGTGCATGGCTGATCACGTACTTTCTCGAAAAAAAATGATCAGAGTTTGTATTATATAATAAACTCAAAAACTACAATTAGGATTTTCATTCTGTTTTCACCAATGGATAATGTGATTCTCGAGGAAATAGAGATTTTTTGAATTTTAGACAACTCTAGTGAAACCGCGGGCGAAAAGCTACCTAGTACAATAAAATTATCGGTTTAATACAAAGTTAAGGCATAATTAAATGATTTGTTCATTTATTACACAACGATATTCATTTTCTTATGACTTTGTTCCATTTGTACACAAATTAGTCACTCCTTATAATTTAAATGTCCATAAAACCCCAAGTAACTGCTCTTTAACCCAGAGAATTATAATTAATTATTTCACAGAATAAGTGATGGTATGTTAGAGGAAGTTATTAGGAAACTAATCAGTCAAGAGTTCAACATAATAACAAAGTGATTAACTTGTCAGAAAAAGTACCAGCTGCTGTACCAACATATCTATATAATGATATATTTTGTACAATGAGAAAATAGATTTATTATTTACATACATATAAATAAAGCTTAAGTGTCTGTAGTTTTAAATGAACGATGTATTCTCAAGTGTTATGTATATTATAGTACATTGGCATTACCTTATTCTCTGTCTATGTCTATCATTTTCTATTTTTTCAGGATATTTAATGGAAAGACAAAAAATTTTTCACCAAAATATTTTATATTTTGAAATGACTTTTCCTGGACGATAAAGAAAAAGTTGGTAGAGCACATTTAGGTGACCTTTTATCTCATTTAACATACCTACTTAGTCGATAGACATGTCATCATTAAAATATAATTTTAATGCAAAAGTTAAATACTGACAAATTTTATCACGCTACGCAGGTTTATTTTCGACGTAAACTTTTTACGCATTCGATATTGAATATCGAATATCTTCAATCGTAAGCTCCTACGCATTATTCTGTACCCTCATTTACCATACTAACTTTCGTCCTTTCAAAGGCTTATAAGGTTTTAAATCCGAACTTTTAATAGTTATTCCGTTAGTAGGTACAGAGAAAGACTTAATAATTATGTCGAATCGTTTTATTTAAATATCAACTAAAGATTTTCTATTAAATATACAACAAACCATACATTGATAGAGAGATTATCTTTGCCAAGCGGCATTTATCTTTTTAGGACGTTACGTACCTACTTGGTACTTCCTAACTTTATAATAATTGTAAACATTATTTATTTAAGAACTTTGGGACATTATATCATAATTGACAATACTAACGTTTTTGAAAAGTTCACAATAGAACAATTTAAGGAAACCCTTTGTATAGTAGTTTCAATAATGCATAACAGTTTCACTAGTGAAAAAAGCTAGCTAAAAAAAATGCCTCTAACAATATCCAAGTATTCAGTAAAATTGACGTCATTAAATCAAAGAACAAAGGCAGATCAGAAAAGATTATATATTTTTTACAGGCTCGTCCTGTTTTGGAACATCCCCGGGGTCATTTGATTATCTTGACATGACATTTGTTAGTCCGTCTAGTATAATTTTCTATTACTTGCTTGAAACAACATTATGTACCTAATTATTTACTGTTATACCTAGCTATATTTTCAAACTAGCTGCGCTCCGCGGTTTCACCCACGTGGCTCCGCTTCCGTTGGTCTTAGCGTGATGATATAAAGCCTATAGCCTTCTTCGATAAATGGGCTATCCAACACCGAAATAATTTTTCAAATCGGACCAGTAGTTCTTGAGATTAGCGCGTTCAATCAAACAAACAAACTCTACAGCTTTATAATATTAAGTATACATTACACAAACGGGAGATTGGATTTATTATAATATTTTTGTACAATTGTTTTGGTCACGAAGCAAATATACTAGGGATGTAACGATACATGATTTTGCCGATACGATACCGATACCGATATTTGTAGTAATGTATCGGCGATACCGATACCGATACCGATATCGATGGCTTGGTAGAAAAATAAATAGTGAATTATGCATAAAAAGTTACCAACATTTAACAGAAACTCAACTGTTAATCGTATTCTTTTAAATAAAAATGCCAAATCAAAAAACAACAAAACCATTTCTTTTAGTATTATTATTTTACAAAGTCAGTTAAACTTTAAGTAATACACATACAATCAGTACCTAATAAAAGTTTACTATTGGTAGAGTTTTTTCAGAAAACAAAGTGCGCACGCGCGGGCGGCCTCCCGCATCGTTCATTGGGCGCGTTTTTTTGAATTGTTTGATATCGGTATCGGTTGTTTTATTATCGGCGATACCGATATATCGGCTTGCCGATTATATCGGCCGATATATCGGTATCGGTATCGGTATCGTTACATCCCTAAAATATACCTAAATATTTAATGGAGATTGTTGACCACTCATTTAGGTATAGAATACACATTTATTTATTCCTTAGGTGTATATTATCAAGTGTAAATGTACTTTAAACCTGAAAAATCAGAAAATAAACTCTTGAGCCAAGCGATGATACACCAAAAGGTAAAATCCCTTCTCAGAACTTCTTCATCCCTTTGTTAATTAAATGAAACGTTCGTATCCAATGCTCAATTTATTTATTTTACGTTCATTAAATGATTACTTCGATGTATGAACATTTTTGCTTTTATATCGTGTATCCTTGGTGTATCCTATAGGTATGACAATGACAAAATCAATATGAGGAAAGTCAGAAAGTGGGATGAAATACATATTATATCGTATCAAGTGCCCTTTGTATATATAAAAATATTTTTAATAGCAATTCGATAAAGTGTTTTCACGTTCTATAGATTTTGTTCGTTTTTAAGTTTAAATAAAAAAAAATATTGATCATCGGAACTATAAATGGGGAATGGTTATAAAAATGGAAATATTTTACCAACGAAAATATTTTTATATTTTTCAACAAAATATATTTTTTCGCATTCATTTAACCTCGCGGCTAAAAGAGAACGAACTTTTAATATATACTTTTAAAAATCATTTATTTATTTTACTAAGCTTTTAAGACTTCTTGAAGCGACACATAAAATAATAACAATCTAACAAACTTTTATATCTACAATGTAATACTTAAATAATTTTCTACTTTTTCATACAAAATAACAATGAAACTTTTGGGACGCAAGAATCACAACGTTCCAGCTTTTATACTTACGGGTTTTTATAAAAAATACGAAATGTAGTATATAAAATTCCGAGATCGTCAAAGCCAACGGACAAAGGTTACGAATTCTTCAATACCTTATTCAATACGTACGTCTCGAAGCTTCCAAAGTAGGTAAACCCGGTATATTCTATACGATTCTTTTCCTCACATATTACAAAAAAGGTTGCCAGCTTTCCATACACATATATCGCCAACAATTTCTTCCTAACCTAATCCACTGGTAAATCTGTTAAAATTACATCTCGTCCTGTATTGCATCGACCGAGTCAATTATAAAAATGGAATTAAACCTGTGACACAGAATACATAATAGTAGCTAAACGCTACAGAACGGACACTCTCCGCCTCCCGCCAAAATTAAACTTACCTCACCCCCGCGCGATCAGACATAAAATGGGCCATATTTTTCTGCAAGGACGATACGCAACGAAGATTGACAACATTAATCAAATTGACTTAAAGTAATTTTATTATTTTGGATTTGTGATTATCGGTTTTCGTAGAAAATGGTTAGATATTGTGCTGTTTACGGATGTATTTCATCAGAAAAACGCGAATTTTTTTTACGCTAGTCACAAATGTGCCAACCATAAAGCGTTAACACACACATTTGCAGTCTCTACAGTGTGACTGTCAAAACGATCATTTTGTATGGAGTGTCCGGGGTGTGCCTGTGAATTAAAAGATTCAACGATTGTCAATTATTGTCATATTATGTCAGACAACTAGAAGATTCTCGAACTTACGTGACTAGAGTAATAGTTATTTACACACAAAGCTAATTCTTCCTTTGTAGATATTACGGAAGATCGTCTTTTGTGTCTGACAAAGCAAATTACCTTAGAAAATTACCTACCTACTGCATAGTATTTTCTTATATTATCTGTGCTACTACAAACTATTTGGTACAATTATTCAAAGTATGATTATCACAGTTAAAGTACTGGAAATGTTAATAGTAAACTTTACTCGTTTAATTCTGAACTTTTTTCTCTAAAATAACCCGACATATTATAAAAAATAGACGAATAAAAGTAGTAATAAGTAGTGGTATTTTTTAATACACATGAATTATTGACATACAGAACGATGAGAGAGGAAAAGACGGGTTGCACTCCGGGAGTGCCGGCAGAAGTGAAAACTTGATTATTAACGTTGAGCATGTTTGATATCCATCCGTCTTACGCTTTTTCGATCAGGTCACGTGTCCTGACGCGAGTTTAAGATTTTATACCCATTACAGAAAAAGTGCTCAACGCCGCTAAAGAAGTTTTCACTTCGAAAAAGACAATATTGACTTTTCTGTGGAAAACACTGTAAAATTGGCGCGCAAAAATCTTCAATTAAATCAATAATTATCATTTAAATCGATCCCAAATTCCGGGCACTTGATGCCGTATTTAATTTATTACGCGAGTGAGGTTCCGCTTTGTTCAGTACACAATGATTCCATTAACTTGAAAACTCTTGTACTATCGGCTCTAATTTCTAATCCCTTCACCATTTAGCGATACCATTATGTAGATATTACGAACATTTGCCGGTGTAACGAAATGGTATGCTAATGAATTCGGAAACGGTTTTAAGATTTCGACGTTCTAATATTTTCAATTAACAGAATCTGTTTCAATTTTTATTATCTGTTCTGTAACTATATAAACTCATAAAAAATATAAAAAACGCCAAACATAAGTACTTTATAATCCTAAGTGCCTCAATAAAATTGTAAATAAGTATGAATTATGTATATTTGATTGAGACTAACTGATATTTATATTGACCTATTTATAGATAAATAGGTAGCAGAGAATAGAATAGTAATAAGTACTGACATCAAAACCATCCAGAGAACAGACAGATCAAAGGTATTAAATTGTATGTAGGTAGTACTTACAATATATTCATTATTCTAATAATAAATTTAATTTAAGTAATTGGTTCCTTTAGATTAGTTTCAATTTGTGACAAATATTTATCCAGATTATATCAACCTTTAACAAGATAATAAGTAGGCCGTTAAGTTAGCAACCATTCTTATACATCCTGAAAGCATAGATTACGCAAACACAATATTTAAACGAATAACTTAATTTCCTCGTGACATGCAGGATGTCCTTCAGATTTAATATCTGTCACATTTCCCGCCAACATAAGTCATTTCCATTGTAGCGACACCTCGCTCTGAATCGCGCAAGCGAAATGTTTTCGCTACAGAGATACAACTTTCCGACATCATCCATCGGGGGCCTTCACGGCCGGCCAGTCGAGTAGACTGGTCGAGGATCCTCCCTTTTTCGATGGAGGAATTCCACCTTCCTTCCTCCACATCCATGAAAAGTTAAGCCAAGTTTAAAGTTTGTAAATTCTTCGGCACAACACTTCAGCGTTCTGGTTTTCCGTGATTCCATTACCCAAATCTGTTGTGGGCGAAATGAGATTTTTTATCGACCATTTAGTTATTAGCAGTTAGATTGAAATCGTGGGTGTAAAGAGGTAGGAAAACTTTCGATTAGATGGCATCTGTTTTTAAACCTATTTTTAATATTTACTTGTAAAGCCCTTTGTTTATACTTCATTTTGTTTACCTTGTTTTTTTAAATAAATTAATTAACCGAAATAAATATAACTTGTTTTTGCTCACTTTTTGAATCTTACTTTATTTTAAGGCTTTGAATATAAGTAATTTAAGAAAATGCAATAAATATAAGAAAAATGCAAAAGACGATTATGAACTCTGCAGTAATATTGATACAAATACAGTTAATAGTTTATACATAACATCTGAACTAAATTAGTTGGGTGTTTGTCGTAAATTATTTTAGCTGTTTCATATTTAAATTTCAATTAGTTTTCAGTGTTAACAACACCCCTAGTGACATTCGGAATTAGTTTGGATAAACGAGTAAGTAAATAACATTTACATGATTCGATATAATAACCTAATATTATTGTACCAAAAACTTTCTTCATATCAAATGCAAGTATCAAACAAAATATACCTGTATCCCAGTAAACACTTTTTATTAATAAACAGACGTTGAAGATGGACAAAGATGAAGAAGCTGTCTCATTTATTTAATCTTATTTAGCATGCCAAATAAAATATACTTCAAATAACCAAAGAGAAATATATTTAGAGAAAATATAAATGTCTTTCATTTTTGTATCGAGTGTTTCACAGTGGACATTAATTGGCTCTTACGTCCACGGTATTATTAAGCTTTGAAATTGTATTGCACAATACAATTTGCGATACTTTGATCCAATTAATTATTATTAGCTTTTAAGTTAATTAAAACGCACAATTCTTTGACTTTTATGAGTATCATGCACGTTGAAAAGATGTTTGAAGAAATATTATTTAAAAGCATGTTTAAAAGTAAGATGTTGAATGGTATAGTTAGAAGAAATATTTTAATTTTGTCGGAAATTTTAATGATATCTTTTATTTGCTTAGGTTCATAGTGAATAAAATAAGTTCCTTTTCTTTGACAAAAAGAACAACTAGTTACTTCGTCATAATTTTTTACCCAATAATTCCTAAAATAATGTAGAATCAAATATCTACGAGAACATATTGTATTTAAGTTTATCAAGAAGGTAAGCTCAGTTTCAAAACCACCATGTATGTATCCTCATATAATGTAACAAGTACATTGCATACATACGTATATTAGGTATCTGTGATATATACCTACGTATTAAATGAATAGAAATGTTTCAACTTTATAAAAACACTAACCACGTCAAAGGGTAGGTACTTTCCAAAAATTTTACTTGATTGAAATATAGCACTTTACCAAACTGGAATAGTTTGGTAAAGTTTTTGTACCTAACAATCAAAAGTTATTAATTAAATTTTCTACTTACACATAAATGTCGTATAGATTCCTAAAATACAGACAATTTCCTTTAAATTGAAGAGCATCGAATTTATCTAAAAGCCGTTTTAAAGGCCGCTTTGTAATAACTTTTCAATTGATATGATGTATATCTGAAATTCATAACTTTTGTATAAATTACATCAACGCTACGTGTCAGTTCTGACCGATTTATGTAAACTACAGTAATCAAAATTCTCCGCATATTTAATAAATATAAACTAGATTATGTAATACCTAAAATATAATTCTTAATTATATCTAGTAAAGGTAATGTTATCTATTTTTGTAATTAGTAATTTACTTATTACAGCTAAATGTTACTTGAACCCTCATAGAGGTAATTTCTTCATCTTTCTTTATATTCAAACACTACTTGGAACAAGTTCACTGTTGAAACAATATCTTATGTTACGGTGCATTTACATCAAACGAGCGAATGCGCATTCTAACCCCACTATGTCAAATTATTTCAGTGTACCTACCTAAACAGGCGTAGAGCATAGGTACTTTCGTTGTTCTTAGTTCGTTCGAAAAGATTCAATGCAATGTTCTAATACTGATCAACACTGAATACGAGTTTTCGTTTACACTAAAAGATGACGAAATAATGCTCTAACTCTAGCTCTATGTTCGTAATTGGATGTAAATGCACCGATAAAACGCAATCTTTGTTTATCAATATTTTGTCGATTGTCACATGGTTATGTACTGGCTGTCTTACCACAAAAAACTTTAGACAGGGGTTCTCTTTAATCTGGTTTTGTCGTATTTCACATAGAAAACTATTAAAGTGACAGATCCCTTCCCGGTTTAAAGTTAGACTGTGTTTAAATTGTTTTGTGGTAATACCATATAATTCGGGCATGACACGCATAAAAATCGTAACTCGCTCGAATTCACAAGCGTCAGCTAGCTATTACGTTGTTCTTTAAACTTACAATTCAGACACGATCCATATCACTGAAATGGATATAAGGAAACAGCTCACGTGGTTGTCAGTCGCGTAAACATCTAAATATCCGACAATCTGACGTGCCAGCGATCACGTTGTTCGCTCGTGCTCCGAACAACCAATAAATTTAATTACCTAAAGGGGTTGGATTATCCTTTCTGACCGGTAACAGTTGAAAACGGTTGTTCTTTCTACAGAAATAAGTGAAATTGTGCCTCACCAAGAATTCATAATATTTTGTAACTGAAATTACAAATTACACAAATTATAATTACAGCTAAAACTTGCATCTTTTTTTCGACTAATATTTTAAATCCTTTATTCATTTCATATTATTTTCCTAATATTCAGCTATGAATGTTACGAAACACAAAGGACAGATATTTTCCTAGAGATAGATAATTATATTTTCATTATCTACTTAACGAGTTGGCAAAAACTGCAAAATTATTTATGTAAATAAATACATATTATTATGATAGCTACGTTTCTCCTGCAAGACGGCTCTATACATACATAAGGTACAACAAATAATGGTAAAAAAAAACAGATTTCAAATCTAAATATGTTAAATATAATATACTTAAGATTAGAACAAAGTTATCGTTTTATCGTAACTTAACAGATTATTTATCTAAATAACAAAGCGAAATACACAGCAGAATTGTAAAGCTTTGTTAAAGCTTCATAAAACACACATTCAGCGTTCTAAATATCATCACAGTTCAATTAACACGCCGACGCTTTCATCTTCCATCAAGCAAACATTTTATTCATGTTAACGCATATTTCTTATTTTTCCCTTTAAATTATCCGTAACATAAGTCACAGTGAATAAATAATACTAGCGTATCTACGAGCGTGTATTTTCGCACAATTATTTGTAAACTGTAAATATATTTTTTTTTAGATAACATTCAATTACGAAATTATTTAGGTACTTTTATTTATACTTTTATACCAACGTTTCAGTAATTCATTTTAAACAGACGCTGAAAATCTAATTACTCTCTGCAGAGATTAAGTCTCCTCATATATGAAGTACATACTAGCTTTCCGTCCGCGGCTTTGCCCGCGTTTTCAAAGAAAAACCCGCATAGTTCCCGTTCCCGTGGGATTTCCGGGATAAAACCTATCCTATGTGTTAATCCAAGTTACTCTCTATATGTGTGCTTAATTTCATTATAATCGGTTCAGTAGTATTTGCGTGAAAGAGTAACAAACATACACACACATCTATCCTCACAAACTTTCGTTCATTTATAATATTAGTAGGAAATGAATCCCCTTGATAGATAAGGCCATGGGGATAGGTATATTCAGAAAAACGCATTTTCAACAATAAATCAAAATGCTTAGGTATTTCCAAAATAAAAACCTTTAATATTTTATGTTAGAAGCTTTTACTTTCTTCCGTATAAAGCAAATTTATTTCAAATGTAAAACTAATCAAATCGTTTAGTTTAATAGATCCATAGAACTGTAATATAAAGTACAAATGCAATGTCTAAAAGCATTACGAATTTGAAATTTAATATAGTTAAATAAGAATAACATTACTAGACCTCATAAGAAATTCGCTCTTTCTTTGTAGTATTTTCTGTATGACAACTGAAATTTAAAAATACATTCTAAACGTGTATTTTTTCACACTCTATCCAATTTGAAACTGAACCAGCACATGGGCGTAGCCACGGTGGGGCAGGGTGGGGCGCTTGCCCCACCCTGGCTCTGACCTGGAAGGTACTTCCAAATCTAAAAAACTTAATTATCTAGTTACTGACTACAAAACTTAATATCCGTAAAAAAATTCACACTCGAAAGTCAATTTTTTTGAGTCAGTCGACACAAAAACATGCGATCTAAACAAAAAGCTTGCGCACGATTGACCCCATACGTTCACAAACTTAATCCTTTTGTTTTTCGTTTGTGTGTGTGAGTGAAATACCTAGTTATTTACCTCTAAATTGACTAATTAACAAATTTTCATACGCCCAGCGCCCGAACGGCTGAAGTTAGGGACACATTTTTGGATTACGCACGAAAAAAAGAAAATAGCTGAGGCTTCTATGTTACATGATATAAATTTTGGTTACAGAAAAAGTAGTGTAGTACTGTTAGTCTGTTACCCTATTAAATAAAGCTGTATTTTTTTGGCCAAATACGCACTAAATTTCCGATGAAATTTCGCTTTTGTTTTAGGTTAAGGGTCACTTACTGACCATAAAAACAAAATGCTGACAGATCCAGGTGGAGCTTCGCTCGCACTCTTAAAAAAAAGTTTTTAGCCGATATCTCGGAAACTATCCACTTTAAGGCAAAAGTTATTTTGACTTTTTTGTAGAAAGTAAAATTTCGCATCTTTTATACCCTGTAAACTTTTTTGTTAAATTTACCGTGTACTATTTATGGCCTATTTAATGAACCGGTTTATAGTTTTTGGCTAGTAACTCAAAAATATTGGATTTATCAATGAATGCATGCATCTATCTATTTTTAAGGTCACTTTATTTGAAACTTTTTTTCTAAGTTTAAACTCCGCCCGGACTACCGGTCGAAAATTAGAAAATTTCAAGGTATGTTTCGTATATATATATTTCGTACAACTAAATAATATTGAGTAAATATTTTATATTTGGATGCAAGAATAAAATAAAAGAAAATAAAAGGAGAATATTTTTCAAAATGTATTAGTTAGTCATTTTTCTATAAAAAAAAAATCAAATTTTTTGCCGTTTCGGTAACAGCGAAAATCCACTTGCATTGGAAATATCTTCTTCGTCTTCATTACATCCGTAAAAAGTCGTTTTGGTCTGCCGCGTTACCCGTTGAGCGCTGGCATTTCTACATTAAACGGTCTACGACTCAAAAAATATGGGCACTAGATAAAAATGTTTCAAACAAAAGTTGTAGATAAAGTGATCTTAAAAAATAGATAGTTAGATGCATTTCATGTATTAATCCAATATTTTACGAGTAAGAGTTCTAATACAGACGAACGGCAAGTTGCGAACGGCAGAGGCTACTTCAGCCGTCGCCACATGTCGACGTCAGTCGTCGACGCGTCGGCGGCAGCAGTCAATATGTCGCTTAAAAACGCTATTTAGCTAACGCTTATTAGCCAAAAACGATAAGCCGGTTCATTAAATAGGCCATAAACCGTAAAAAGTAAGTTTTACAAAAAAGTTTACAGATTATAAAAGATGCGAAATTTTACTTTCTACAAAAAAAATCTGGATAACTTTTGCCCTTAAGTGGATAGTTTCCGTGATATCGGCCAAAAACTAAAAGATTGCGAGCAAAGCACCAGGATCTTTCAGTATTTTGTGGTCAATAAGTGACCATATTATAACCTAAAATAAAATTGAAATTGGATCGGAATTGCGAGGTTAAATTAACGTTTAACAGAAAAGGCTGTATCTTTTGATTGAGTTGGTTTATAAATTTCAGCTTGATACCGCCTCGCGTTCCTGAGAAAAAAGGTCTTTTTAGACACACAGACAGACGACCCACAAAGTGATCTATAAGGGTTTTGTTTTTTTTCCTATTGAGGTTCGAAGCCCTAAAAATTAACCGGGATAAGACCTCGAGTATAGTTGCTAGTAACATATTTTTTTTATTGTTGCCCCACCCTGTGCCCATGGCTAGCTACGCCCATGAACCAGCAAATTGTGAATTTAATTTAAACGACCTTGATAGAGATTGTACAGATTTATTATAGTATCTATACATAGATAGTTATAGAAGTCTTCAATATTATCATCATATTTTAATATTATAAATCAAAATAGCCTATCGAGCAACATAACAACGTAATTATAAGGTCTATTTATCATATTAATTAACTGTTTTGATGATAATGATTAGTCCGATGGTTTTTACTTAATTTGATTTTTTTTAAGCTATTGCATAGCTTCTATCGCGGGCCTTGAGCGCGGGGACCGAATCCAGAAATTCCGTAACGAAAAAACCTCACGCTCCTCACTCCGACGGGCACGGAGGTGTGGCTTGAAGGCATGCTGTGTTACCGCGGCAGTCCCCGAGTGCCACACGTCTTTTTATTAGTGGATAAATCTTTGTCTAACTTTGAAAATAAATAAGTATAAATAAATTACTAAGTTCTTTGAAATTTAGCAATCGCAAATAGGATCTACGATATCTCTTTAATATATATAAATCTCGTGTCACAATGTTTGTCCTCAATGGACTCCTAAACCACTTAACCGATTATAATAAAATTCGCACACCATGTGCAGTTCGATCCAACTTGAGAGATAGGATAGTTTTTATGAAAAAAAAAACGTAAACATGTAGGTACCACGGGCGAAGCCGGGGCGAACCGCTAGTTATAATATAATGGACAAATGCCAATTGTTAAATGCGTAGCTTGCATTTTAAAAAATGTTCATGTAGTTGCATTTTATTTTAAATGACCTCATCAGTATATTTATATTCAGCAAAAAAATATATGTAGTTTTATCTTTTTATAAAATGTAGGTCATATGAAAGTTATAACATATTATTTTATTATTAAGAATTAAAACTTGCATTAGAGCCTTATTAGAGCGCATATATACAATACAACTTTTCAGTGCCATAATTGTGTTTTAAATAATTCTTAAACTTATTATAAAAACACGAACGCATATAATGTGCATAAATCTTGCATAAATAAAAACTTTCAAAACAATTCATTGAATTCTCCAAAAAACTTTTCAAACTCACCAAAAAGTTTTGACATCCGCATATAAAGTTCACACACACAATCACTTCACTTTAGTTTTTTTTTTTTCAGCACAGAGTATCCAATCCTGTTGAAATTTCGAATTTGGTATCGAAGCGTTTGGATGAGACGCGCGTAGCCTCGCTACTGGTAAAACGCGGGCGGGCGGCCCGCCCAGATGTTATCTCAGGTTAAAGGGCTCAAGTGTTAATCTATCGGCGGTAGATAATTTTTAATAACATGTTTGTTTTGATACTCGAACAAATTCTCAATATTATTCAACGTTTTACGACTGTGTTTTTTAATTGCGTTATTGTATAGTGTACATGAGGCGAGCTAATGATCTAGTAAATTATGAATTTTTTTTATCAAAGTCTCAATACATATTACAATACTATTTCAGATGTATGCTTCCAAATATTCTTAAAAAAAGAGAATACACTAAATTGTTAAGTAAGCAGTATAAGCTTTTTGATACATTCTTGAATAATTTTACAATACAGGTGCTTATGCTTCGTGCCAACCGAATACAAAAAAGGTTTAGTCCTACTAACATTTTAAATGCGAAAGTTTGTGAGGATGTGTATGTGTGTGTTTGTTACTCTTTCACGCAAATACTACTGAACCGATATAATGAAATTTAGCACACATATAGAGGGTAACATGGATTAACACATCGGATAGGTTTTATCCCGGAAATCCCACGGGAACGGGAACTATGCGGGTTTTTCTTTGAAAACGTGAAGAACGCAGGCGGAAAGCTAGTTGTTACATATTTTAATACTTACCCGTGTAGAAAACTATTTTACAGTGAATAACTTTTTCCATTTTATCGCAACATTAAATTGATTAAAAAATGTATCAATTATGAGTAAAAGAATAAACACTACACAAAACGCTGCTAACTCATGCCTCACGACGCCTACCTATGTGTACAGTCCCCTAGGGCAGCCCATTGTCGTCAATTGTTTCACTTAGTGGTCTCGTAAACACGGCTTAATGATCTGTCTGCAACACCTCTTCACTTGCAATAAAGGTCATGGGTTTTAAATTAACAATCAATATATGGTAAAGGTGACGGTCACTATTCTATAATCTATTTGTTTTTTATAAGTTTCGATGTAACGTTGAAATTTTTTTATATAAAAGTCATAATTTTTACAAGTTTAACTAAATTACTCGTAATTTGCGTAAAATAATATTAATACCTTGCATTTTGGGAAAAAACTTATATTCTTTTCATATTGCAGTGTTTCTCGTAAAAACAAAATTGAAATTAAAAAAAATCTTTCATAGACTTTTGGGGTTATTGTTATATATCTACCCTCACGTAGCATAGTATTTGTTTAGTATTCACTGCGAATGCTCTTACATTCTCATTATCTCTTGTCAAGTTCGCTAATATTGTACTTAACTTAAGGATTTCCAAGTCTGTACACAGTTTAGATAGTTAATTATAATGTCTTAACACGTAGCTATCTTCGATAAAACAACATTTAGGTACGATAAAATTGTTAAGCGTTTTCTAGCATAGAGTAAGGTATTCGTACACTTAAAAGTTAAAAGTCAAAGTGTTAAAATCCCACGTTTGTTTATTGATAATTAAAATGCTATTAGTTTATAAGGTATTTAAATGCTAGATAAGTACATCGAAGAAGAAGCTATCGACTTGTGAAAATTCTTTCACTAGTAGCTCTATAATTTTCTAGTGACAAGCATTTTATAAATTAGTTTTAACCTCTGAATTAGGTCGGAGTTAAGCTTAACAGATTATATTATACACCGGTATTAAAACTTTCTTTCTATTACACTAATAAAACAGAAGAGATATCGTTTCTGTCCCGCTACTTGTTTCATTTTTACCTTTAGTTTTTATAAATAAATTCGCCATATATTTACCTAAGTACTTAGTACAAGTACCAAGTTCATAAAGGAAAATAATAGGGTTAGATTTATAAATGATGACTAATAAATAGGTACTTCTCATTTATATGAAGTGGACTTTGCTTAAACGTCTCGATAAGGTACCACAAACGAGGGTCATGATACTTAATCATTGGGTCACAATAACACACTTTAAAAACACACACTTGCAGTCATATTCTTATTAATTTAAAAATTATAAGTAGGTAAGTACATAATATTATTTATAATAAGATGATGTTGGCAAGAATTTCACACAAGAATTTGTGCTCATTACATATACACAAACGTAAGTATATTCCCACTTTTCGGGTAATGTGTAGCAGGAGACTCCGTTCTATTTTTTACATTTTGACCTACCTAACTACATATTTTCGCTATAAAGTACTTATGATTTCCTTCTGATAAAATAAAAACCTCTTATCTATAAATCCAACATTGTTAGGTTTATGTTTTTACACTACTATGTACTATTAAGAACTTATATATCTAATACTACATAAGAATTGTATTCAAATCATCAAATTAGTCGTTAAAAATAAGAATGCGAATCAGTTAAAAATCAGGCGATTTCTAAAAATAGGCTATGAATAAATAACTGATATTTGTGAAAAAATATTTGTTAAGACTTACCAGAATATATTGCTATTCGAGATCGTATTAAGAATGCCTCTCGGCTTATCTCTAAGACTAATCGTATAAGCTATACGCGTTAAAAGCAAGATTAATTTGGGAAGGCATAAGCTTCCGAATATGATAGGAACATAATCGCTCTTCTTGTTGTTGTAAGTGGGTATATTTATAGAATGATATATGATAGATATCATCTAGTTCCGATATAATTATTTACCAATTACCAGCTATCAGAACACTTCCTATTCTATATTTAATAGATAAAAGATTTATCTATGTTTGTTGCATCGAAAAAATTGCAATGATTTTCCTGAAACATTGAATGCAGATTTTGAGCTGGAGTTACACATACTCTACTTGAAAATACTTGAAATACCATTTGAATACAAATTAGGTATTTGCAATTACTAAAAAAGATATTGTAAAGATATGTTCCTAACTCAAGTGCAATGAAAAATTCAACGCCATTTCAAAATGGACTAGGTAGGTACGTATCATTCGAGTTACCAAACATAAACAATGAAAATTTTATTCCAATGTTAATATTTGAACCAGCAAATGTTCTGTCAAGGATACGCTTAGTATCCAGTTAGTTGACAACCTTTTCTCAAGACTCAAACGGTCTACTGAATATACCTACCCAAAAATCGGTCAAGCTGTTTCAGAGAAATTTGGCTCTTACAATAATTTATTTTAATATATTATTAAATAAAAAAGAGTATAAGTATATTGATAAGATCCAGTCGTACGTATTTTACGACACGGAAACTTTACAAAAAATGAACTATGACGCTACGAATACAGGACGAATATTCTATGGGGGTGTGATGCAAACGTAAAGTCAAAACTCAACTCCCACAAATGATACAACTATCTCTACAACCTTATTAAAGTTTATCTCAGTAAAAATGCTCGTGTCTGATCGAAAGGTTATCGGCAATAATTATTTTAGAGGACGGTACATGGGGATCCGTGATGCGTATACGTGTTCATTTATATTGTTTTTCCACACTAATAATTATGTTATTTTAAACGAATAAAATCAAAACTACTGGAATGATTAAAAAAGAACCTTTCATCATTTGAGAACTAGATAATTCCACTTCGTTTAGTAGACTATATCGGTGCTATTGTGGTAATCGTGGTAACAGGTAGATAGGTACCCTGTGGTGAATACAATAAATTATATCTAATCTATATATATATATAAAACTCAAAGGTGACTGATATAGTGATCTATCAACGCACAGCCCAAACCACTGGACGTATCGGGCTGAAATTTGGCATGCAGGTAGATGTTAGGACATAGGCATCCGCTAAGAAAGGATTTCCCGAAATTCTTGCGGGAACGGGGAAATACGGGAATGCACGTACAAAGTCGTGGGCGGAAGCAGTCATTAATAGGTCTAACCAGGAGTAGTCGGTGCGAGCAACTCGTATTCAATATTTTGGTAATTAAGCGGTTTTCTGGAAAACATAATAATAAACAAAACTATCAAAAAATTGTTATGTCGATTATTGATACTTGATGTTAGTTGGGTCAACGAAAATTTAAATAACAGACAATAATGTGATGTTGTCTCAGTAAAATGTATTTTAATGGCGGTAATTTAAAAAATGACTATTCAATGATTCATAAATATCTACCTGTAAAAATTTACATTATATTTTTTTAATTTTGTGCACATTATCCACAATCCACATCAACTCTGCACCAAATTCCAATCGGTTAAGGAAAACTTCGTGCGGAAATTGACATTTCTCAGAAGGAAAGTTCGACGCGATCTGATTTCTGCGAATCCAGATTTGCAAACGGCCAGCGCGTGGAAACCGTTTAACCACCGTAGAATATATTCTTCACGATGCTTTGTATGTCGAAAGCCTTTGTCCTTTAGTGGGGACAAATATATAATGATGAGTGCTTTTAGCTCTATTTTATTGGGTTTTCCTTTCAGTTTCCTCTTCTTGGAATATCAATATATTCACGCGTAGGTCGGTATTTTATGTGGTACAATGCCATAGAATGAACAATCGAAGAAAAAAAAACAAACAGTGCAAAATTAAAATAACTGAGTTCACTAACTTTCAAATGGGATAAAATATTTTATCCTAAATCTCTACATAAGTAGTTTATCCGCTTCACGACAAAGTTCACGGCAGAACCGCGTGTTTTCCAATTATATAATATTTTTGTATCTATCACTCACGGAAGGTCAGACTATAAAAAATTAAGTGTAATAATTATTACCTTCATAAAATTGCAAATTATTATAAGTTTTATAATAATTTCGACTACACGATCACGATACATATAAGAAAATTGAAATTAAAATAATTATCAAGAGCAGAAAATTTATGTTATAGATGCGTCCAGAGGACATTATAGAATTTTTAAAAGATTTGCAAAACATTTTATCCAAGTGATTCAGATTAAGATTCGTATACTGTATATTGTGACAGTGGTATATCTTAGAGTCCTTCACATTTTGGTTACTACCATAGTATAAAGAAAACAAGTATACCAACTCCCGGCGTTTAGGAGCGCACGGAACCTAAACTCGCGAGACGCAGGGTTGTCACTCGTCACCTTGATATTTTAAATAATTGTATATAAACTCACTGACTGAGAGAGAACGGTTCATGAGAAGGAAGCGGGCGGCGCGGCGCGGCCGCGGCGTTGTGTACGTGCGTCAAGCTTGCGTACGTACATAAACGGGGGGCGGGTTTTCTTTTCAATGCCACGTTACTTCCATCATATCATATGAAATTATTAGAAAGTAGTTATATACAGTAAAATAGCTAGCAATGCATGTGTATAATAAGTAAATATATAATGTATTGATTTTAACTATATTTTCAATACAAATTCCACTAAAAAAGAAAACAAATCCAGATTAAAAATTATTTATTTCTTATCATTCAAATTAATGTTTAGCCCAACGTTATTATGTTCAAACAATTTACCAAACAACGAACTGTATAATTCATTCGCACTCTCTTCGTTCCATTTAGTTGACTTCTCTGGTGCCATGTAACTCACCAGTGGATTATGTACTACATACTTAATCTTCCGTCCCTTAGTTGCTTTCGTATCCACCTTTCGTTTCATTTTGCTCCTCATTTGTTGCAACGCTATCCACTGCCGACTCAACTGGACAGGATCAGTAATATCTGCCGATTTACATTCAATCAGTTCCCTCAACAACTGATGATAGAAATCGCTGTCATCAAATATTTCCGGTATGTATTCATCATCGTCCTTTCTGCTTCTTGTAATCGGGTTAATTTCTGAACCATTTTGTTCTTCAGTGTCGTCTTTTTTGTATCCAATAATATCATATTCGGACCGTTTCAACTGAGTTCGTCTTATCAGCTTTTGCTTATCAGAAAGAATGTACGATATTTGTTGTAGTATTGTGTTTGTTGGTGCATTTTTAATATTTGCAGCTGTTGCTATACGAGTTTTGTCGTTCCATTTTTGGATAGTTGAATCTCTGAATGATTTGAATGACTTGTAACATGTTGCTATATCACTTTCGTAATCTTCTAGTTTACGCTTTTTAGGCAACTTTTTAGCTTTAGTTGGTTCTTTGTTTTCTACAGGTTTAGCAGGTTCTTCAGTATCTGTATCAGATGGAATTTCTTCATTATCTGTGTCACTTGGTATTTCTTCATCACTTTCTTCCTTCTTCTCTTCCACTTTAGAATCCTGGCTTTGTTTGCCTTTGGATAATGATTTTGTTTCTGGAAAATTCTTTAGCAGCATACTTTGAAGTGTTAAAAATCTGAAAAAATAAATATAATTTTAAATAAATTATATTTCAATATGCTTGTAGGATATCCTAGGTCTAAACAAATTCTGTTTCATAGTTTCAATTATATTTTTAATGAGATTAATTTATTATAATAATATTGTAAATGAGTTTATTGATAAAATGTTTGTAACATCAGAATATTATACAATGTTATTTTTAAATTTAACTCACATAAAATCAAATACAGAAAAATATTTGAAAAAGCTCTCTTAATATTAAAACAACAAATAATACTTACTTATCTAAAATTGTAGTAACATTATTTAAGGTTTTACTACTTTCTTCTGCAAAATCAGAGTTCACCTTTAACTCTTTATAAGTGTCACTCATGGGCATTTTGTTTGCTGTATTCATACACCTCTGTAAATGAATCCTCATTTCCAATAGTCCTTCCCAGATTAACAATTGATTTCTCACACAAATACCCTTTTTAGCTTCCTCCGATACATCCTGCTTCTTGACATGTTCAAACTGTTCTTTGATTGGCTCCTCCATTTGACTGATATCATACCCTTCTCCTTCATCATCAGATACGTCACTTTCCTGATCACCATCATCGTTTTCTGACGATTTCTCATCATCTGAATCGCTTTGAAGCTGTTTTTGGAATTTTGTTATGCTATAATCGTCGCTTTCATCTCCAGTCTCTTCCTCAACTGATATATCCTTACCAGATTGACTTTTCTTCTCGTTTTCATCGTCTTCACTTACGTCATCTGAAACTTGGTCATCTGAACTGTTTTCTTCCAATTCCTTTTTAGATACAACCTTGCCTTCATACTTTTTGCTTATATCACTAAGCAAGTTCACGTTTCGCTTGCGAAAATCACTTATTAAAGCTTCATCTTCGTCAGAGGAACTACTATAATCTGCTCGTGTAACTGTACTTGGTTTTGTATTAAATATTTCATCATCTTCAATATCAGCTCGTGGTTTTACAGTCAATGCATCTGCTATTTTATCAGATAATGTTTGTTTTGTATTCTTCTTCTGTTTGAACTTCATATTGCAGTTCTTAAAAACAAATAACCCTAAAAATTCCAATCAAATATCACCAATGTGCTTTTGACGTTGACATATGACATATGATAATTGACATTTGACACTTGAGAATTTAGATCCCCAATCCTACAGTCATAGAAAATTATATGAATTAAAGTTTTTTTGAATACATCGAACATATTTTTACATTGAAATATATTTTAAATAAAGTACTACATAATTTACAATGTAAAACTTTGTTCAATATTTATTCGTAAAATAGTAGAAACAAAAGTTACCGATTTTTTAAAAACGAGTTTACAAAGTTGTTGTTTAGTAAATAAAGCGCGAAAAATGACATAACTTAGAATCCGGTACGATTTCAAGTTTTCAACTTCATAAACAAAATTAACAAAACAAAAGCTTGCGTGTGAAAAAGAAATTAAAGTATTTAACGAGTCACGGAATATTTGAAAAACAAAATATTATGCCTCGTCGGCGAGAAAAAACTAAAGCAGTAATTTGGTTAAGTGAAGAAATATCGAATGAATCAAATGTTTCTAGCACTTTTCACTACTATGGGTTAGATTTACTTAAAATTTCCATCAAGTTTTTACATTTTATTATAATTTTTGAGCACCTTTAAAAAAAATATATTTTACAGAAAATTTCAGTTCAAAGACGTAATCGCTGAAGTCGGCGATTTTGTGCTAATATCAAATGCCGACTCGGCAGAACCCGACACTGAAGAAGGATGTGACGCAGCCAAAATACTAGCTCTATACGAAGATATTTATAACAAGCACGATCCATTCAGAGCTAAAGTACAATGGTATTCGAAACCCAATGATTTGCCTAAAGGATGCTTGAATAATAAAGAGCCAATAAACTTTCTAGAAAAAGAGGTAAGATGTTGAGAATTATGTTTATCTAGTCTTAACTATATGTTATGCCTATACTATGAATGATTCTGTATTTTTCTGAACATTATTTTTTCCAGGTAATAGAAGACCACCGTCCCTTTGACACTGATATATCTATAGAAACAATATTCAAAAAATGTAATATAACTTTCACATTCACTAAAGACACTGCTTTGTCATTAAAAAACAGTCCATATCATTACATTTGTCGGTACAGACTCATAGCTATCACTAAAAGGAAAGTTAACTTAGAGCCTGTGGTTGAAGAAGAAAGAAAGGCTTTAGAATTATTAGTGACACCAAGAAAATCTGCAGTTACACCTAAAACACCCAGTAGTTTAGTCAAAAGAATGGGCCGTGTATCACTTTCAGATAGAAATTGGAGTGTAAGCAAGAATGATGGTACAAAACTTTTACTTAAAAGAGCAATATTGGCTGATAAAAATGATAAGGAAGTGCCTCGAACTCCAGAAATAACAACACCTGTGATAGAAACACCAAAGAGTACAAGAAAACTTAATAAAAATAATTTAGAAGATATATTGTCTATGGAACTGAGAGAGAACTCGGATGAAGAACTACCAACATTAATAATCAGACAACATGTGCCAACTACACCAAAAAGAAAGACTCCACTGCGAAAAGCAAATGATGAGACACCTAAAAAGGTTCTAGTGTTTGAAGATGAGGAAAAAGAGGTATATTCAACTAGATCTGGAAGAAAAACTAGGAATCCAATGACATATCGTGAGTTAGAAGTTTCTCCTGTTAAAAGAACACCAACCAGAAACTATAGAATATCAGAAACAAGTGATGAATTCCTAATGACTCCTAGAACTCCTAGGACACCAAGAGCACCTAGGACGCCCAAAACTCCTAAGACTCCTAGAACAAGAACTTCTATAGCTAAAACACCTAAGAGTGTCAAACGAATACTAACCAGTGAATTGACACCCACACTACATTCAAGAACACATTCAGTAGATAATATTAATGGTAAGTTAATATTTTTAATAACTTTTTGTAGGTTTCCGTGTAACTGTTTCATAGTTTAATATATATTTGTTTTATTACTAGAGGCATTAAGTATGTATATGATAAAACTTAAATAAATATTTACAGATTTCACCAAAGAAAACCGCTCTTTACCAGGAAGAGAAAACCAATTAGATGAAATTTTGTCATTTGTGAGATCTAAGTTGCTTGATCATATGAGTGGGTAAGTTTCAAGTTTTCATCTTTTTAAGATTATTAAGATTTATATTTTTTTTACATGGTGGCAAATAAAACACTTTCTATTTCTATTTTATTTCAAATAATATAATATACTTAGTTACAATTTTTAAATATGATTTTATAATAAAATACTTTCCTCAATTTCTATATTAAAACAAATAACATATTTTTTGTATGAACTCCCATTGTATCCATAAGATACATTTTATAATTATAACAAAAAATAATATTAATGAAAATTTTAAAATGATTTCAGATGTATGTACATATCAGGTGTCCCAGGCACTGGCAAAACGGCAACAGTAAATTCAGCTTTAAAAATATTGAAGGAAGAATCAGATTTACCTGATTTTCAACTAGTAGAAGTGAATGGAATGAGGATAGCAGAACCAAGGCAGGCTTATGTACAAATTTATAAGCAACTTACTGGTATGCTATTTCATAAATAATGCTTGATTCAATAATAAAAGATTCTGTAAGAATGCAAATGTGAAAATTCTGTAGAATTACCGATTTTTCAAGTGTTTATTTATATTACTTTGAAACAATATCTGGTTGTAAACATTAAAAGTAGTCTCACTTCTTTATTAAAGTTATGACAAGTATAATGTATCCTCACAAATTTATTTAATTTTTATTAATAAAATCTCCATTCCTATACCTGCAGGTAAATCAGTAGTTTGGGAGCAGGCATGTTCACTATTAGAAAAGAGATTCACAAACCCAGGGCCACGGAGAACACCTACAGTCCTAGTTGTGGATGAAGTAAGAATTATATGCTTTAAATTTCATATTGTTATTTTTCGTTATTTCATTATTGAATTTACAATCAATTTACTAGAAACAAATTCTTTAAAGTCGATTTCAACCCTGTTTCAACATATAGATTTAATTCAAACTTTGTACACTTATCAAGGATCGGTGACAATACAACCATTTCATAATTTATGCCTGTTTTTTTAAATTTAAACATTATTCTAACAACCTTCCAGCTAGACGCCCTCTGCAACCGCCGCCAAGACGTCCTCTACAGTATCATGGAGTGGGCTGCACACAACACAGCATTACTAACAGTACTCGCAGTGGCTAATACCATGGATCTACCTGAACGAGCTCTAGCAGCAAGAGTCGCATCGCGTTTGGGACTAACCAGATTGACGTTCCCGCCGTACACACATACACAGTTACAGTGTATTGTGGCTACGAAACTGGCTGGTGCTAATGTCACGCCGGATGCTGTTCAGTTGATTGCTAGGTAAATCGTAATTAATAATATGCGAAAGTATGTTTGTTATTTTGTCTTTCACGTCAGAACAGAGCACTTTGATGATTTAATAGAAATAAGTACATAAAGTAAAAAAGCTGATATTTACTAAAAAGTTTGGTTTTAATGTAGGTCTTGTCGTGGATAATGTGAGTATGTAGTAATTTCAAATGGAGGATTAAATTTTATATTACAACTAGCTGTGCCGTGCGGTTTCACCCGCGTGGCTCCGCTCCTGTTGGTCTAAGCGTGATGATATATAGCCTATAGCCTTTCTCGATAAATGGGCTATCTAACACCGAAAGAATTTTTCAGATCAGACCTGTAGTCGCCCGAGATTAGCGCGTTCTAACAAACAAACAAACTCTTCAGCTTTATAATATTAGGATAGATATATATGTTTTTAGTCTTCAACCTATCATAAAATACTTTGTCCTACACAAAATTCACACTAAAAATATCAAACTTTTACAGAAAAGTAGCAGCCGTATCAGGTGATGCCCGTCGTGCGTTGGCCCTCTGCACGAGAGCGTTAGAACTGGCCGGTGACAAGGAAGCTGGGTTGAAGGAAGTCCAGTTAGCGCTAGGAGAAGCTGCATCTAGTGCTGCAGTGCGAGCCATCAGGAACTGTTCCCCGAGTGAACGGCTCATGCTGAGAGCGGTGGCTGCTGAGGTATTGTACCGTTTTTAGGTGTAGTTTAGAAATGTGTGAGGCCCTACAGGCCTACACCTTGCAAGTTAGAAGAAGTTATGAAATTTAAAGATATAACATTGAAGATTTCATAAAAATCTAATATTCATTCATTTGTGCAGAAGAAATATGTTGTTTATTGTAATAAGTATAAACTCAAAATATACAGAAAATGTTTTTTTCATTAATATAATTTGTGTGTAAAACTTCGAGCCCTTCTACTAATTTAACATGTGTAGTATTCATGAGTCTTAACATTCCATTAAGAAAATGCTATAAAAGTAAAATATCAATTTGATTAAGAGGCCATATCGATTTAAGAGTGATTTTGACTTGTTTCTGTAATTCTTTAGGAGCTCGTTTAAAAAAACTAAATTAGTAACAATGTGTTATAATATCTTAAATTAGTAGTGTAGTCTTTGTAGTGTACACGGAATTTTAAAGAAGAATTTTTCTTATAAATTATACAACAATAAAGACACTGAGACATCCTAACAAGTGTTTGAGGAATTTTAAGTACTTTTATTCAAAAATTCAAAGAAAATCTAAGTTAAAATAGCCTTACTTTGATGAAATTGTATGCGTATATGGCGTCGAATTTCTAGTACATACAACAGAGTTAAAAAAAAATAAAAAATACACATTAAATGATAGATTTATGCTTAAAAATTTGCAATTCAAAAAATACATATTTTATGTTTTTAGAAAGTAATGGAATAATTTAAAGTTCTCTAGAATTTTCGATTATATACGGGAGCGCAAACGCTGTTACGGCAGACCGCGCTCCGCGCTTTAGGGAGTAGGACGTGTTGCGCTGCTCCGCCAGACACAAAATTACTAAAGTACGTTTTTCGCGCGCGTAGCAGTCGGGAAGCCCACGATACTAGATTAGAATTGGTGGAGTAGATGATAACGAGATAATAAGGTCCTATAATGTTTCCACTTTGAGCGCTGCAGCCTTTGCTACTCGACTACACGACGATCGCTTTCAAACGTTAAAATACCAGCTTTCACCCAGCGCAATTTTGTATACGGACTCTTAAGCTTTTAAATAAATAAAAATTGCTTTAAAATGTCCTTTTCTCACAATTATTATTGACTTTCAGGTGGAAAGAACAGGATCAGACGAGACAACCCTATCCCGTGCGTTAGCTACAGCAGCTGCTATAGTAGCGCTCGACGGTCGTCCATACAGGAGTGCGCCGAACATTCGAGCTCCTACACCGTCACAGGCTCATACAATATGTGCCAGATTAGCTGCTATCAAACTATTGCTCTTGGAACCAAAGCCATCAGAACCGAGGCTATTATTAAACGTTAGTGCTGATGATGTTCATTATGCGACTAAACAAATTACCGTCTAGAAAGTTCCGTTACAACATTCGCGCGAACATTCGCTCAAACTCACACGATATGCGCCAGACTAGTATAATAAATTAAAAAATCATATTTACTTAGTTCACCATACATACTATTAATATTATCTGAGCTATTGACATTATTATAATAATTTTGTATGGCAATACTGACAAGATATCCATAATTTAGGACTTTATTATAGTACTAAATTTAAGACGACTCATAACTTGGCGCTGGGCGTCAGCTATGAATGACTTTTAATAGAAAGCTTCATTAAAATACCTGAAAAATTCATGTTATTGTTGATTATTATTGATAGTAATAAGTGAAAATGATAAAATGAAGTAGGAAATTCCTGATTTTATTGTTTGATTTTATTTGTTGACTCAAAGCCTTTCGCATTACATATCATAATTATTATTTAATTTTCAATATTAGTTAATTTTGTACCTGTTAATAATATATTTTTCTTATAACAAAAACATTTGTGACTGACTACTTAACGATTACAAACATGTTATACATGCAATATAATTTGTTGTGTAAAGCAAAATATGCACAAGAGAGCTAAATTAATACAATGAATGAAATAAATTATTTTCTTAATTATTATCGACTTATTTTTCATGCATCTCCTACTTGTAGGATTTTAATAAGAGCTTCAGTATTATTCTCTTGTACAGCTTTTCTACAAGCTGCCACTGCTGCTTTGCTATACTTGCCCACTGAAAAAAAAGATGTCTTGGGTAAAAAACAAATAGCATATAAAATGTCACTTCTAAAATATAGAGTAGCATGTTAGTGAAAGAAATTTCATAACTAGATAAGTACTTACGAACAGTTAAGATTACTACAAAGATAGAAAGACAGTAACTACCTACACCTACAAACTTATAAAAATATGGATAAGTATCACCTCTTAAACGAGCTCCTTGTTGCAAAATAGTGTGGAGATTTTTTAGAGACGTAATCGTTTGCTCTTGCGAAGCTCTTCGAATATGACATCCAGTTAACAACTCTTCATTAAGAAGCATTACTTCTTTATAACGATTCAACATTTCTTTTCTACAAAAATAAAATTCATGAAAAAGAAAAAATCTTTATTTTATATGGAATAAACCTGAAGATAACTAAGGTCTGAAGATTTCTTACAAGTCATAAGATGCCGCATCAATTGCAGCTGGTAGTAAAGCAGTAATCAATTGTGCCTTTTCTGCACTTTCAGCAGCCAAACGTGATCTTGTTTCTCCCACTTCAGATGCATTCATCATTTCCAACCTCAATAATTCTTCTGCCTTAGGAAATTGGGCAGTAGACTGAAATATTGTTACAATGAATAATTATGATAAGCTGCAAAAAAATTTAAAGATTTTCACCGATTTTTTTATCTATGGATTTATTACTAGGAGTTTTGTTTTGGTTTTGTTAGGTCTGTAGTTTTGTCATTTCTGTGCGATGTCATTTGTCACGTTGACATTTGACAGTTTAATTTGACTTTTGTTAGCGTGTGGCGTGGGTCAAGTCCGGTTTAATTGTATTTTGCGAAATTTTGTGTTTTAACGCCGACAATGGTAGAAAATAATGAAATGGAATTATCTGAGGCAGAAGCAGAACAGTACGATCGCCAAATCCGCTTATGGGGATTAGAATCTCAAAAAAGGCTACGTACCTCCAAAGTTCTCATTATTGGATTGTCCGGTCTTGGAGCCGAAATCGCTAAAAACATTATTCTTTCGGGTGTTAAAAGCGTATGTCTGCTCGATAATGAAAAGTTAAGGGAAACCGATCAATACTCTCAGTTTTTAGCACCTCCGGATAAACTCGGTGAAAATAGAGCGGAGGCGTCTTTACAGCGAGCCAAAGCATTGAACCCAATGGTTGAAGTAACAACGGAAACGAAGGCAGTTGACGATCTACCTGACAGTTTTTTTACAGAATTTGACATTGTGTGTGCGACGGGCTTGAAACAAGAGCAACTTGAACGTATCAATAACGCGTGTAGAGATGCTAACAAGAAATTCCTTTGCGGTGACGTATGGGGAATGTTTGGCTACATGTTCACAGATTTGATCGACCACGAGTACTCTGAAGAGATTGTGCAACACAAGGCTGTGAAACGCGGCCCTGATGACGACGAAAAGACCGCACGCGAGACAGTGACCATAACTGTTAAACGACGAGCCATATACGTTCCCTTACAAAATGCATTATCCGCTGACTGGTCGAAACCGGAACTGCGATCGAGACTACGCCGCGGTGACCCTTCCTACTTCGTAATGAAGATTCTTTTACGTTTCCGCGATGAATACAATCGCAACCCAGATCCTGCAAAACGCAAGGCAGACACAGAAGTTATATTCCGGATGAGAGATGAGCTGGTGAAAGAATTGAACCTTCCAGTTGGTTTTGTCAGTGATGCTTTATTGACTGATGTTTTCGGTATTGTATCTGGTGCTGCAGCTGTGTTAGGTGGTGTGATTGGTCAGGAAATTGTAAAAGCCGTCAGTCAAAGGGAACCTCCGCATAATAACATGTTTTTCTTTAATCCAGTCAAGTGTGTTGGCTTTGTCGAACTATATGGCCAATAGCTTTCCAACTAAGATAAGTAATAAATTATTTTAAGACGCAAACTATTTCAGTTTTATTTTCCAAAAACATTCCAAAAATTATTGTTTTTTCAGAATTAGAATATATACCTAGCTAAAAACAATATAGAAAACATAGTAACTAACCACATTATTAAAAAAAATTGCTCTTATTTCCTTCATTTGGTATACACAAACAGATCATCTTCATAATATTTCATAATGAGGGCTGTGCAATTTGTTAAGAACATACAAAGAGTGTTAAGACTAATAAAAACCAAATACCCACCTGTAAATCAGTTAAGTTTAAAAACACAGCTAAACTCTGTATCAAATCCCCTGCCAACCTTATATCACCTGTTTTAAATGTAACCTGGCCATTTGCTTCAAAATCCATACCCAGATAACTTCTATCCCTAAGACATAGAAAGTTTACATGCAACTCTTTACTGTCTTCATTTTCTAGCTCCAATTCTTCATCAAGAAGAAAGTTCTGATTCAACCAAATGCATATTCTTTGGACCCTCTCTGTGATTCGAAATGTTACATAACTGTTTGAATCCACCCTTACTGTTGATTCAGCCAGTTTATACATTGAGAACCTAGGTAGGTGTTTTGTTAACTCAAATATGTGAAATTGTTCACTATCTGGATATCCTACTAGTGCCTGCAAGAAAACAGTATTATAAAAAAATGTATAATGAAATTATACTTAAGAAAACAACCCAATCTATATTTGTCACTCAGTCACGTAAAAACGGCTGGACCGATTTGAATAAATTTTTGTGAAGGGATACTTTTTGTCACATAAGGATACTCTTTACACCATAGTTTTACTACCTTTATATGAACATCAACCGGTATGTCTCTAGGTGATCGCAGCGGTATATATAGTATAGATCGCAAGCGACCGGGCGGCGGGTGTCGCGCCAGTGTCTCGCCCGTTTCAAACACACCCTCAGCCAGTACAAGGGCTGCGCGTACGACTGTTTCGTTGTTTGTTGATATTGGGAGTTGGATACAGCCCTGGTTATGAAGTATGAAATAAATAATTATTGCGGGGATAATAACGTACGAAAACACGTAATAGAAATGGAAAGTTCCATTGCAATATCGTAGGTTATAATATTTAATATTTATTATATTGAAATTCTTAAAAATTTACTGGTAATTCAAATATACAAACTAACGTACTTCCTCAGTATCCGCAGTAACAGCTACTTGTAAGCGAGTGTTAGTTGGCATAGCTGACGCAGGACGACTAGCTTCAAGACTATCCGTGACAGTATTAGCCTCATAATGCTGAAGCTCCACCATCAAGGCCTGTTTCTTGCTCAATAACTCAGTAATTGCGAGTCTGTCTTCTTCAGATGCCAATTTCTTTGAAGCGTTGAAACCAGAATCTTCTGAGAAAGGTGCGTAGCCCAAAACTGTCCGATATAAAATTAATACCATTTCAAATTACCGATTAGAAATTATATTTATTTTGTTCGATTTCTACTTGTACCCCGATTGAAACATTAATATTCATAGTTTATTGACTTTTACAAATTTCCCAATTTACCTTCGCCTTTATCAGAAACGCAGACCAAGTCAGGAGCGCCAACAGCTCTATAGTCAGCGAGCAACATAGCGGCAGCATTCGAGCGCAGTTGCACTCGCCTCAACACTCGACCGCCACTGTCGCGCCAGTCTACACGACCGTTGCTCCAACAACATGCCAGACTCTCACCTGACCATTGCAGTGAGATTGCGTTTTGTTTTGACTAAAATTAAAATGTATGTAAACTGTCCACAGAAGTATTTCTGTCCTCTTTTAAATTATTCCGTTACTGTATTTGTGTCGGTAATAATATTTTTCCTTTTTATCAAACTAAATGATCGATAACATCAACTCACTCGTAAACAACATAAAACACTGGCTATTTAATTTTTAAGAGCATTAGGATGAATTACCTACCTTTACGCGCCACAAGCGAATCCCCTCCTCATATACACCAATGGTCCCATTAGCTAATCCATACGCGAATCTCACTTCCGTTATGGGCGTTAAACACAACACTGGTCCAGTTTCAGGAAGTTCTACTATGAACTGGTTATTCTTTAACACCCTTATAAATGAATCTTCGCAACCAATGAGAAGCTGAAAGAGGTTTTTAATTTATCTTTATTAGTTAAATGAACACGTAATAAGTCGAAAATTATCAGTTACCCGTACATTTTATTATGCTTAATCATGCTTAATATACTTACATCTATGTCGCAAATATAATAAGAAATTTTTGTACCTCATTCTCGCCATCTTTATCGAAGTCAAATGCTAAAACAGTGGAGACCTTCCCGCTAACAACATTCCAAAATATTTCATCCCCTTGACTATTCAAACCCAACACTGAACTGTTTCCACCTACTATCGCTAGCAGTTCCGTACTTTTACCAATTCTGCCAGTAGTAATCACATTAACTCCATCTGGTACTTCCTTGAAGAATAAATCTGTGTTGTCGTGGACATCATAGGCTAGAATTTAAATATATTATTCAGCAGTTCTAATATTGAAGAAATGAACACAACTTAGAACGAGACATCCCGTATTTTACTTGGCCAGTACATGGCTATAGAAACGTTTTTATAGGGGTGTGTCAACATTATGTTGCTATAAAGTTTATTGTAACATTTTTCTTACCTAATATTTGGGTGGGAGAACCGATAAGTAGGATGTCCCTTGTACAGTCAGCTTTTAGGGCACCTGCAGCAAGCGCTATTACAGCTTGACTAAGATTTAGCTCCGATACCTCGGCGTGTGCCTCTGACCGCTGGGCCCGACCACCAACAATACCATGTGGATGGTGTATGATGATCTTAAACGTGGAGTAAGTAGTTATGTAAACATTAACTAAACACCTATAAATCCGTATGCAGTTTTTTGTGAGCAAATTTTTAAAAAGATAGATAATAAAATAATTTTAATTATCTAAGGTGAGAAGATTGGAGCTTTAGTTTTACAGTACGATTACTATAGATATGTTACCTTTTTTTTTTTTTTTTTATGCTGCGATAGGGGAACGCTTGGCCACGATCTCGCCTGATGGTAAGCTGAGATGTGGCCTAAGATGGAGCGTGCTTCCCTAGAATGTACCTGTTCACTCTCCTCTTGAAGACCCCCATATTGTACTCATCGGGGAACACAGATTCAGGAAGCATGTTCCAGTCCCTAGCGGTTCGAATAAAGAATGACGATCCGAACCGCTTAGTCCGGGTACATGGAACGTCAACCATGTGGCGATGCCTAGAATCTGTGCGCCTCGACGAACGATGGAAAAATGGGGATGGCGGAATTACCTTGTCGTATCCTGCTGCTGCCGTTAAACATGGGTGAGTACCATCATATTTTGCTATAATAATTATCCCAGGCGTAACTTTATGATTCAATTCTAATTTGAAAACTGGCTGTACAGCAGTAACCTGCATTATTAGTTAGAATATTAATAATAATATTAGTAAGTATTCACTGTATACACAGTGTTTACTGTGGTACTTACTATTGTGTTTCTATAGGAACGTTATCAATTTCTTTTGTGATCCCATTTTTATGTTATACATTTGCCAACATGACTTGAGAAACTTGAGAAAATCTTTAATAGTAAATATTTAGTTAGTGTTAATTGTAAATTACTTTGTAGTAAACATTTTCAAATTATTAAGATTTTAAAATTATGTTATTTCAAGTATCCGAACATTGCGACATTATACTGACATCCATGACATTGACATTAGTTGACAATGAAATAATGAACTTGTAAAAATCGTAAATCTTTAAAATTCGCAAAATCTTTGTGTCTGTGAAAAGAAGTAGCTACTCGAATAATTACAGATACCTATCGAATTTAACGTCCAATCTTTATTCCTCGCCGTATTAAATTGTAATGATTTTTGCAGTCAAAATCTAAACAAATGGGTAGTGAATTACATCTTGAAAATACAGAATCCAGGTAAGATTATGTGCAATTTTTGTAAAGCTCGTACATTGCGAGTATTGCACAACATTATGTTTATGTTTTTTCATCTATGAAAAAGAGCTTCTGTGTCAAAATAATCATTTATTTTAAAGGTGGGCACAATCTATTTTTCATGTTAAATCAAGTTGTTATGCATCGTTTAATCATCTCATTCTATAACATTGGGTTCTGTATGTCATTCCACTAATAATTAATGTGTTTTTAGCACCTTTAATGTAATAGAGGTTTTTTTTTCAACTAAATAAAAATAAACTATGCCCCTTGATACAAATTTCGCTTATCAGTTATCACATATTATCTAGAGTATGTATTCTAGAAAATTACATGACTATAATAATAATATGGTTTTAAATAGCAATTAACAATAGTGTTATTCTTATAAATTCACTTTCATGATGACCATTTTTTACTAACAAAAGTCAATGCTTATATTTCTCAATTTGCATTTTAGATTTATAAATTTTATGCAAATTATACTTGTTTTTATGTGAACTGGATAATTTTTAGTATATATTTTGATGTGATTTCTCTATCTACTTCTCTGGCATCATTGATAAAAACTAGTATCTGTACCTATAGTAGGTACAGATAAATAAGATTTGATGTCACTTACAATTCATATTTTTCATAATAAAAATATAAATCAATGAATACTTTATAATTATAAGTATATAATGAGTCAAGTATGTATTTATTTATGTTTACAGAGGAAATTATACTAGCAACACCAATGGGAACTGACGAGCAAGTTTATATTTGTTTGTTTGTTGTTTGTGTTGCATGTTTTAGGTTGTGTGTGGTATAAGTATAATTCTGACATAGCTAATTAAAAATAAAAAGCCCCTGAATTTCGATCATCACTCCAAAAATTCATGTTTTGATATATGAAAGGAATATTTATTTTTTTAGCGATTAAATAAGTAGTACATTTATTTTTTAAATAATAATGTACCAATATAAGTTAAAAAATAAAAAACAAAAGGACCATCATAATATATAAACATTACTTTGTATTGCAAGATACATATAATTTTTTTTCTGGGACGGAGTTCCAAACAATATAAGGGCCAATTGTTTTCTAACAGATTGCCTCGTAGCAGAAAGAACTTTGTATTGCAAGAATGCAACCATTATGCAATAACAAATTAAAAACATCTGAACTAAGTTTTATATTCCTGTAACTGTTCTGTAACTCTACTGCAATAAATTCTAAATCATTCATCAAAAATATCATACTTTGTTATGTTTATATGTGTGTACCATTTTATCTTGCAGTATTATAGGCAGAGCATGGGTTGGGAATATTATTTCCGGTATATGGAAGTAAGATACTTTCATTAACAGCTTCTAAATGTATAGCTTTTGCTTTGTTTATGAGAATTATGAATTTCATGTTACTTTATTTTTTCTGTGTTTTTATATTATATCAGAGTGTAACATGTCATGATTGGTGGTTTTATAAAGCTTTACACTCTTCCCTATTTTTGTTTTCAACTCCTATTTCCGTTATTTTTTTTAATTAAACAAATGATTGTTGTGATATTTTTAATTTGATTGTAACTTTA
Organism: Colias nastes; assembly: GCA_907164665.1. NCBI lineage: Eukaryota > Metazoa > Arthropoda > Insecta > Lepidoptera > Pieridae > Colias > Colias nastes. The sequence continues at coordinate 2,300 of CAJQZM010021084.1, read as the reverse complement.
TTTGTATACTAGCAGTCCGCCCCGGCTTCGCCCGTGGTACATATTTACGTTTTCTCTACATAAGAACCATCCTCGTACTTCAAGGAATATAATAAAAAAAGAATTAATAACGAAATCGGTTCAGCCGTTCTCAAGTTATGCGCTTACCAACACATTTTGGGATTCATTTTTATATGAAGACCGACATCCGCGCGGACGGAGTCGCGGGCGGAAGCTAGTTTTATATAAATGGGTTATTATCAAGCGTAAATTCCGCACACGTCCATCACGTAGGGAGCCGACCGCGCGAGTAAGCCGCGCGGCAAGTTTATTTCGTGATCTTAACCCCCCTCCCGTACCCCTGCCCGAGTGACGCCTACAACGCATAGCTAGCCGAATACAGTTTATTTTTTAATTTTTTTTAACTCGTGATATCTTTTGAATGGATTGTCAGAATCGAATAATTCAAAAAGTAATATAAAGATATTGAAGCAGTCTTAAATAATACATCGTTTATTTTGATAAGGGTTAATACCAAGGTACAAATAAAGAGCTTTTTGTAGCGGTGGTATTTTAATTTCTTTTTTTCAATAAAAAAACGCTTATTGTGACATGACTGTAATAGTTAGAGATATGCTGCCGCTGATTTTTTGTAGATAATGGTGTGTTCTAAAAAAATGTAGTATATCATTTTGTTCTATCATCAATAGTTTTCGCAGCGCACGCGATGTAAGGTAGTTTTTTGATATTTTTTTCACACCTTGGATTACGTTATCGTAATTTTAGTAAGGATGCCTATTTTTTTTGAAAATGAAATATAGCCTATGTCACTCAGAAATGATGTAGCTTTCCAACAGTGAAAGAATTTTTCAAATCTGCCAAGTAGTTTCGGAGCCTATTCAATTCATACAAACAAACAAACAAAAAATCAAACCTTTCCTCTTTATAATATTAGTATAGAAAAGTAAAATAAAGGTTATCCTTATTATACCAATTATTTGCTTTTTATTGTTAGTGGGTGTGAGTAATATTTTTATATGTTATTTAAATTAATTTATATATATTTTTTTACAGTTGGATTGGGGGATGGTTCAGCTGGACTCGACAATCGGATACAATGCTAAGAAATATAGAGAAAACAATATTATCATGTAAGTAACTATCATATAACTCTATACCAAAAGGAAGGCAAATATGTACATATATTTAATTGAAATTTGTGATCTAAAGAGATCAGCTAAAAAGGAATATTTTATTCTATTAGAATGATAGTATATAAATAGAATTACAATTTGCATTCACAAATAACAAAACATGTTCTAGGTATTCTAACTTTTCAATTTTAATCAAGGTCAATTGAACTCTAGGTGATTCATCAGTATTATTAAAAGTTTTTGTTCATTACCTTCATTTTATCGATTAAAGATACAAAGTACCTTGTATGACTCAATTAAACAATTAAATATATTTAAACAATGGATATTATACCTACATATAAAAATTAACACGCACATACTCGTAACTAATTTTTTTCCTATTTTTTTATATCATTTATTGAATAGTAGAACAAAACATATAAATATACAGTAAAGCATCACAGAAATCAGTACGATTTAATGGTGATGCATTTTTTTTTATTTACCCATAACCCAATTTACAATTATGATATGTAATAGTTATGTCATAGATTAATAGCCAGCATTTCAGGACGAATCCTTTTGTAATAAAGATTAGATTCGACGCATAAAGTATTATCAATAATATACGTAGTTACCATTATTATCAAGTAACCTTCGTTCAAGGTTCTGAAATAATTTCGTAAACTTGAAATTTGTCAAAACATATCTATAATTAAATTATATAGATTTAAATCTAACAACGATGTCATGAGTGCATTATATTTTACATGTTGAATTTGGTTTGATTTGTAAAAAATAAGCATTATTATTTTTCAAAAACACCGAAAATGATGTAGATTACGTATAAAAAAATATGATTAAAGATAAGATGGGGTGGGTGGGGATAGGGTTAAAGATAATACCTAAATCATAAATGATACATTCATTATCTAAATATGATTATGTAGGTTATTTATTTTTATACAGTAGGTAATTAGGACGTAAACTCAAGTTCATGTTCGTAACAACGTTGTAATATGAGGAAGTTGTTAGTACTGTGATAGGATAGGTATCTATAGCAATTATCTACCAGCTGGCAGCTACATGCATGCTTGGCTTTGGTGGCTTAAGATGAAGGATGTATCAAGTTGATATGATATCTATACTTATAATAAATCTGTAGAGAGGCCAATTCTGTACATG
>CAJQZM010021083.1:0-21701 GCA_907164665.1 Colias nastes | reverse complement strand
AATTTTTTTAATCACATATTTGGGTTTGGTATCGATCCAGTAACACCTCCTGCTAGTTATTTTTTCAATATTTTCAATGTACAGAATTGACCCTTCTACAGATTTATTATATGTAATATAGATTAATTTTGCGAACCATCTTGATGCGTATTTTTTTAATTTAAATTGTGATTTTATCATGAAAAAAAAAAGGTTTCTGATGAATGACGAATGAAGATTATTAGATTTTCTCTAGAACCCGAAAAGTGGTCATTGTACAACTTTTTCTATGGGACCAAAACGAATATCTATATATTTTTCAGCTATAGCTTTAGTCAGAAGATATGATTATGATTATCATTCGGTGATTGATCGAACATATGATTCACCGATTTTTCGAAATATTTTTCTCCAATAAGGGATTTTAGTGTATTTGTTATAATTTTATGTTTACGGAAATTAGGAGAATTCAACGGATGCTGCATTCGGTTCGTATACATATATTTATGACATCTAGAGACGGGAAAGTAAGACCACCTTTATTTTTAGTTTTTATTAAATATAGGTCATCATCATTGTAATTATCAGCACATAATTCATGAAGGCAGCTCTCACATTTGATTTTGGAATGTAAATTATTGACAACAAACCCAGAAATATATGCAACTATTTGACCGCACAAATAATCACCTATCGTTGTATTTAATTGCTCATCAAATTCTAACCGTAAAATCGCATAAATCATGAATTATGTTATTTCATTACGTTTAAATTCATATCTAATAAATAAGTAATAGTTTCATAGCATCATTATAAGTAAGCAATTGAGACTTTGGGTACTTCTCTGGCAAACAAAGTACAGGACAACATGTCGTTTGTCGTATTTTGACTTGCAACATTTTACTGTAGGTAACAAAGCGAAGTAATAGCTGGAACTCACATCAAAAATTATTAAATTATGACCTTAATTGTATTTATATGTAAAAAGTTATTTAGAAATATTACTAACATGAGTGTTATAGTTCCTTAACGGCAGTGTTTAAAATCAATGTCCTTACAATAAAGTGTCGGCGCAAACGTGCTACCAACCAGAGCCACGGGTAGCCAGCGACAGCCACTTTTTCATATATTGCGATATTGTGTATTAATTTGTCAAAATTAAACTTTAATGATTTTCGACATTTTTTTGAATTTCTTAAAGTTTATGATGTTGGGGGCACCTTTAAATGTATCATCTGCCAACTATAATTTTGCATGTGTATTTATGAGCAATAACGACATCTTTTACAGGTATTCTGAAACGAAAATGAAGTGAAACATTTTTCACTCCCCCCTAATATAGATTAGTATTAACTTTACCCTGTTACAAAAATACCACTTATTCTAAATCAACATCTTCAATATCAGACTGACACATACTGGAGTGTATCTTTAACACTATTGGAACGTCAAGACGTTATACTCATTTTGGAAAATATAAGGAATCACATTATCTCTACAAAGTTTAAGTAAATCATCGAGTTTAGCTTTAGATAAAGGAATTCTGGATTTGTAACAAGGTGGTGGAATTTTAGTTTTTGGTTGTACTTCGACACAAAAGGATTCAGCATTTTCTTTCATATAATTCTTTATAAAGATGACGTTGTCTTTCTTTTTTTTTAATGTTACGATACGCATCTTACTAATTTTTCCTGTTAGATTGCCTTTAAACAAACAAACAAAAATACTTTATTTTGCACCACAGAGAGAAGTACAAGTAAGGAAACAAATACAATTAAAAATTAAAATTAAAATTTCTTTATTTGTTTCAAAAAATTAACATAATATTGTTACATATGTTGCATTGAACCCCACACTAGGATCCCCTGTATTGTGAGGCTCAATCTCTTTCATCGTATTACATAAAAAAACCACAAAAAAATATATATATATTTTAAACATTAATTGCCATTTTAAGTATTGAGAGTGTTTTGAGAGAGAATTCCAGTTGACATATTATTCCCCGTCGCAGGACGATTGGTCATATGTGTTACTAAAGACTCCATCTGGTTTTCGAATTTCTATTTATTGAATCTTTGTACTGCAAAATTTCAACGTTGATGGTTCTGGATCTTATCTTGCTGTTAAAAATACTGTGTAGTGTGTACCATTGTGAAGGGGAGTAAATAATGCTGTTTTTCAAGTTTCTTTCTATGACAGCGTGTACCGAATCTACAGGCATATATGTATGTAAGCAAAAAGTTGATCTGAATAGTTTTAATATTGTTGCATGTTTGTGTAGCCCGGGAGCAAAAATTTTGTCAAAACCAATTAAAAACTTATTCTGTCCTTTCCTTATGGTCCTTATAATGTAAGAAAAATATTTAAAAAATCCTGTTGGTGCTGGTCTCTTGCTAGAGACCTGATTGCTATCAGACCCTCACGATCGTGAGTCTCAGGAATAATTTGTAAGTCGCATGATCGTGAGTGTTTGTTTTCATCGATTTATTTACATTGACTTGCATATGCATTTCAGCCATTTGTGTCATTCTTAATTCGTGTTCCTTTTGTAGGCGCTCATTTTCAAACATTCTGAAGTTGTGCATGTCTTTAAAAGAGGCTTCTGCAAAATCAAAACTTGCTATCTTATTCACAAACAAGAAAAATTTAATTATCTTTTGATACCCTAGATTTACTAAAATTCTAAGTTCTGCCCATGAACAGCTACCAACATTATATCTATCACACATTTTTAATATAATTATATATCTCAATAACCAACATTTGAATAAAAAAAATATTTTAGAAATAAGTAGAAATTGAACAAAAACAAATATAAACTAAATCAAAGGTTAAGATGTATATAATTACTGGTGTTTTTTGTTTTTGTGGTTTTTTTTGAAGGTTTTGGTGGTGTTGTTGCTTCTACTGCTTTGCCAGTTATCTTGTTATTTATAATTTCCTGGAATTAACAAGAGCAGTTCATACATGTATAAGTATCTACCTGAATATAATATCTAACTACCACTATTACTACTACTTAGTGACCCACTAGTGATCATTATGTCACTTGATATGGTTATACCTGGTTAATATCAGTTAATAATAAATTGTATGATTATAATAAAGGAGCACAAAAAAAATCCCTACACTACTATTTCCAATTGGTGTATTTGGTTCCACAGGATCTGGTTTCCCACTTATTTCATTTGTTATTTCCTGAAATGAAAAACACCCATGATGAGACCACTTAAAGAACGTCATTACAAGTTACATCTTGGTAATTATTTAGTTAGTAATGTAAACAAAGGAATAGTATTTAAGTTAATTTCCAACCTTTATACCATCACAATCAAACTCATTAAAACAAATCTCGAACTCTTGAGGTACCATTTCCACTATTTCCATAGCATCTGGGGAAGGAGAAGGAGGTTTGGGGCCACCCCCAGTTTTATTTGACTCTCGCCTAAACAAGGACATTTCCTTCTTCGAATTTAATTTTTGGCACATCCATTGATTAATTAATTGTTTTCTATTCCTCATTCTCACATTTGCTAGATTAAAACTGAAAAATAACATGTTTCAAATTTCAAATTCAAATGATTTATTGTGATTCACAGGTTATAAGGGTTATTACAATGTATGAGGTGATCCGCTGTGATCTGCCATGTGGCGTACAATTTTTAAAAATGTTATACAAATGTTTGGATACATCAATAAGGTTTATAAGCAAACTAATATACAAAACAACACAATACTTACTTCTCTGTTATTTCGTCCCAAGCCTTTGTTTTTCCTTATTTGTATTGGTAGTTAAATCCTTATTTTCTATTATATTCAGATAGGGTCGTAAAATATTCCTAAACAGTTGCTGTGAACAGAGGTACAAGAAACATGATCGAAGCAAAGAAATTACCACGCATCAATTATAAATGTACATAACTCTACATACCTTTTCCTCCTTTTCCCAATTCAGACAGTGTTCTCTTTTATTTGCTTGCATATTTAATTATAATAGAATAATATATTTCCAATAATATTTGCCAAATAATCAAGACATACAATGACTTCGACAACAAATTCGAGTGGAGGGAAGTCAATCGAGTGTCAAAATGATAGCAGAAACGCTTATCCATAGACAATTTCGATGTTTTTTTCTAATTTTGTGAATTGCTACGTTGCCGCTTCGCGCCTATTGCATAGCGTAAGCATAGTTACATCGACGTTATTCCAAATTTATTTGTAAGAAATTATGACATCCTTATTATTTATTTATTCTATTCATTGCATAAGGTTTGAATAAGCAAGTTTTTATTTGTACGGCTGTAAGGATATATCGTATAGGAGGTAGCAACGTTGACAAGTGAGCATTTTAGTATAGTTGGTTCTTTGATATGCTGTTCCTCTTGCTATTTCGGTTAGAGTCCGGGCTGTCTGGCTGGTCGCAGTGGTTGCGTTTATTAGTGCGCATCTTATCTGCACAGGAAAATATCCTTAATTTAAAGTCATTTTTTAACGCGTAATTTTTAATCTTTTGCCTTTAGATAGATCCATCAGACATACATTTTTTATTGCAAGACGTTTTTTTCGTTGTTAAATAGGTGCCAGACGCAATTTTTTATTTAAAATAATTAAAATGTCATCGAAATAAGTGAAATTCTATCAAGATGAGTCCCCGTGAAGGATAAGTAATCACTGTGTAACTTATACTATATATAATATTCATTTTACTATTTACAATTTTTTTGCAACAATCTACCATGGTGCCTTCTTTTCCCAACGAACCTCAAATAGGACGTTAATGTAAACTTGATAAAAACCAGATATCATCAAGAAATTAAAGACTTTTTAACGGATTTTAAACGCGTTTTATTCATTATATTATATTCCCGAGTCTTTAATTTCTAAATGTATAATACTCGCGTAAAATCAAACACTAGAAAATACAAATATCATCAAATTCATATTTATACCCAAAAGTGTAATAAATATGAAACCATCTATTAAAAATATTAGTTTACTAATTATTCAATATAAGTATTAAAAAAGGATAATATAATATAAATAATAAAGTTATTACTTACCTTTTAAGCGGACTCATCTTGATAGAATTTCACTTATTTCGATGACATTTTAATTATTATAATAAAAAATTGCGTCTGGCACCTATTTAACAACGAAAAAAACGTCTTGCAATAAAAAATTTATGTCTGATGGATCTATCTAAAGGCAAAAGATTAAAAATTACGCGTTAAAAAATGACTTTAAATTAAGGATATTTTCCTGTGCAGATAAGATGCGCACTAATAAACGCAACCACTGCGGCCAGCCAGACAGCCCGGACTCTAACCGAAATAGCAAGAGAAACAGTATATCAAAAACCCAACTATACTAAAATGACTTTTTTTTTAACGTTGCTAGCTCCCGTACGAATACCCAGTGGTGGGCTACGTGGCTAGTGTTGGAGGGATTTGTTGTAAAATAAAAACTAAAATGTACACTAATTAATTTATTTCTAAAATCACTGCTCTTACACTGTTATACTTGTTAATGTTTAATTGATAATGCTATTGTGAATTGTTATATTATATGATAATTATTCTGTTAAATAAATGTTTAATGTTAAAATATTACGCGTCGCGACGGTAAACAAAAAAACGGTTTTGTATTTTTGTTAACATATTGTTACTAAATTCTATGTACGCTTTGGTATTATTACTGTAAGTACAGAGAATGATTCTGTTTCAATAAATAAATAAATAAAATGTTGTTTTGTGGACTGACAATTTGGGTTAAACGCCGCCCGCGATGCCTAGTATTGCTGACTAGGGCGTTCGGTGGCCATTACACCGAACATGCTCCCGGGCGACAAAGATGAGTATGAGATGAAAATGTTACAAAGATTTAAATGATTCAACTATAGGATTTCAACTATATAAACCTTTTAATTAGTAACATATTTCATACGGAAATATGTTACTAATTAAAATGTTTAAGATTCATGTTTGCTTAATCTAAAAGTAAAATAGTTAGACTTAAAAATATTATTTTAAACTTTAAACATCTAATATTTTATAAATCTAAAGTAAAGTGTAAAATATAAAACTTAAAATCCTAAATCTATGTTTTTTAAATCTAAAAGTGAAATGTTAGATTAAGCACACACACTCTAAGCACACACACTAACACTATTCACAAAATAGTCTCATCGTCTGTATGTATGTAAACTCGTTTGGTCACTATCGGTGACGTAGCTGAGTTCACCCTATTTGTCTGTTTGCGCGTTTTGATGTCACTGATGTACATTATCCCTTGTCGAAGAAGTCTCCATGCGTCCGCGTCAGCGCCGACACCATAATATTACCTACAATGTTGAGAGGGCGGCTACTCCTGCCACCGCCGCGTACGATACCGCGTACTGATTGTAGTCGTGTACAGACATCTGTCCCTCATCATCAAAGTGTTTGTTGGCACCATAAATTAGACATTGATAATCTGTGGTACACACAGCGTCACCTGGCAACACTGTTACTCGGGAAGACATCTTTGATTTACAATAATTATACACGGCATTCTATACAATCCTTTTGTTAACCTACTATTTACATTTGTTACATGAAATAAAGTATATATAATTGATATTAATTGCTTTCTATTATACAACCCGACATACATAACAGTGTTGTTGTTTGAGTAGCTTAATGTGGTTCTTAATTTCGCCAAGGGTGTCGTTAAAATCGATATTGGTGTTATTAATATAGGGCAGTGACAAATTAAAAATATTATTAATAGCAGCGATTTTAAGTACTGGGAGATTGGCGTTAACGTATATTATATTTTTGTCATGTTTCTTTGCATAGTAGGTGAAATCATGACCTTTGGAAAAAATTTTTCATCAGCTCTTAAGTTTTTAATGGGTCGATGAATTTTACGTAATTACTGTTTTTGATAGTGTATGCAACCTTGTATTTCATTTGAATTGGTCTCTATAAATGCGTCTTTGCGTAAGTTAATCGCCACATATTCAGAGTTTGTTATTACTATTGTTACCATAATATAACAACCAGTATTATATGAATAAGGAATTGGTACTAATTTATATAGTTTAAAAATATCTCTTTTTACTAGTGGGAATTTAATTTCGAATATAAAATAGTCTCTCTTTGCGTGTGTGGGGTCAGTTACGGGTAGGGTTGCCACCTTTTTTTTTTGCAATTAAAGTACATTGGTTATTAAAGGTAAGAAAAAAAAAGTACATAGATTCAAAATTAAGTACAATTTATTTTTCTTTATTATTATATTTAAAAACATATTTTTTTATTGCTTTTTGCAGTTTGTATCAAATTACTATCTTCACTAAAAAATTGCACAGCATTTTTACAATCTAAATTTAAATTAAAGTAAATAAGTAATTTATTTTTTATCAAATTTAGAGACGCTTTGTTTCTTTCGTCTCGCCATTTGCTGTTCATCACAGAAAAAACTCTTTCTGTGAATGCTGACGTGGCGGGAATAGACAATAAAAATGAAATTACTTTATACAAGTTTAAAAAATTATCATCACTCTTAAATACTTGCTGCCATTTTTGTGCAGTAGATAGTTCTGCAAAACTCTTAGAAGTACTTATCTGATTATAAACTTGGTTTAGTAAAGCAATTTCTCCATATAGATCATCCATATCTACATTAAGTTGACCAGCGCCAGATCCAAGAAGTGTATGAGAAGTGAGAACTTTCAACGTCCACTTTTTGGTTTTAATAAAAGCTCGGTAATTGTTGTGGTGCGGAAACGGAAAATGTATGACCGTGTATATCGCGGCGTAGGCGCAGTACGATCTTGCTCGTACGCAGGTCACACGATATACAGGGTGTAATCGTTAAGTGTGCACAGGCGATTATTCCGTAACTATTACAGATATCAAAAAACTTTAAACTGATATCGAAAGTATTTAACCTAATGAGTAAAATGGCCATAATAAATTTTTAAAAATAAAACGAGAAATATCTAAAAAATTTACTTGAAACCCTCCCATACATTTAGTATGAGATACGAATATCCCATGTACATGGGTTGATCCAAAAGTAATGATAATCAATATTAAACAAGGTCATTACAGTTATAATAATTATGTATGTAGTTCTCTAGATAGTCTTCTAACTAGAAAATATACTTCAATATTTTTTTTCCTAAACTTAAAAAAAAAACTTTGACTTCATCCACAAAAACCCCTCCACGCGGCCATCACTTCGCTGTCGTCTTAAAATAATTTATTGCTAAGAAAGTGTTTCTTGTGCCGAGGAAAGAGAAAAGTAAATAGGAGCTAGATCTAAAAAATAGGGTAGGTGTTCAAGCATTTGGAATGCCGATTTTTGAATGGCAGCCATCGCAACTGACGCTTTGTGATCTGGTGCGTTGTCTTGGTGAAACAGCGTTCAGGTCCGCAGTTTGCCATGTCTCTTTTCCTTACTAACCTACCGCAATCTTTTAATTTGGTCTGTTTAGTAAGAGCCCAATAAAGTGGCTACCTTTTTAAAATATTCCACCATAATTATTCCTTCAGCGTCCCAAAAAACTACCGCTTTAATCTAACCTACTGATTTTCACTTTGAATTTCTTCATCGTCACTTTGGAAGCTCGCATCCAGGACATTGATTGTTTTTTGGTTTCAGCATAAACATGGTGAACTCGGGTAACGTCCATGATCACAAAACGTGACAAAAAATTATCCTGATATCATTAAAAATTTAGAAATTTACCCTCTACATGTCGAATCGTTGTTTCTTCTTTTCGTCGGGAAACATTCTGGCACGCACGGTTCACATTCAAATTAATGTAAATAATTGGAAACGTGGCCTGTTGATATGATTTTTTTGTGATTACTTAGTGAATACATGAGCAAGCAAAAAACATTTATTTTATATTTTTATGTGCACAGGAAATACCCAATTATCATTACTTTTGGATCAACCTAGTACATTTAATATGAAAGATTTTAGCTTTTTCTTTCTTTTTTTGGTTTTCTGCTTTAATTACTTCGCAAATTTGAAGGGAAGTTCATTTAGAAACTGTAAATAGAGCTCCTCATTGTATTGCACAATGAGGACATCACTTCGAAAATCTGCTATGAATACAAAATGTATGGGAAATAAAATGTATGGGAGCGTTTCATGTAACATTTTTGGATATTTCTCGTTTTATTTTTAAAAATTTATTATGGCCATTTTACTCATTAGGTTAAGTACTTTCGATATCAGTTTAAAGTTTTTTGGTATCTGCAATAGTTACGGAATAATCGCTTGTGCACACTTAACGATTACACCCTGTATTATGTGCACGGCCGATACACAACGTATGTATCTATCTCCGCTGAGTGAACGCCTTCGAACGCTGGTTCACGTCCACTCCCGACGCTTCTGCTAGCGTCCGTTGAAACGTAGTATGCCGTCACAGCCCGTAGGTATAGACGCGAGGAATTTATTCCGCGAGCAAAGCACGCGGGCTTCGCTAAATAACGTAGCGAAATAAAAGTCAGCGTTTCTTCCTTAAGTAGTTTTCGAGGGCTGGTGATAGTCGCGTAGGTTACTGTGCTCCGTACCGATGACTCCCGAGAACTGATTTGCCTACGCTCGGCGTGGGGATTATATACACGTTTAACACGGAGAGCCCGTACGTTATGCTCACACCGTGCGTATCGTGCAAACCCGTTTTGCTATCAACCAGCCCTTTACTTGCTCGTAACTTTATTAATTTATAATTTACCAAATTATCAAATATTTTACATTAACGCCATAAGAAATACCTTTTAAATAATATACAATTTGTAGTACAATACAATAGTTTACATATAAAAATCCGTAGTTGTATAGTGAACTTGCAAACATTTTGTACACAATTTTACCCAAGATTGAAATTATTCCTTTTCCCTTTATACTATTTATCTAGGCAATAATTCAAATTTACACAATACAATAATCTTAATACAATAAGCTTTCAATTTCGTACCCATAGTACACAATATCATATATTTAAACATGTTATAGACCTCATATAGTTGTACAACTCTACAATTTCAAATTAATATAAATCTACACAAAACAACTAAAATAAAATATTTACAATTATTAAACAATATCATTAGTAAGTTATACAAATCATCACCAAATAGGTGAGCGGTTTCCCATCATATATGAGTTCAGCATAATGTTTATAAAAATTAAAATATACTATTATGCGTATCTAAATTATTCATGTACATATTTACAACGTTGTTACGTCGATCGCTATCAGTAATATATAGGAGTTGGCAGTAATTGTGACGTACTGCGTCCTCAGTTGAATTATTGCCAGTAATATCAGGTGGCAAAAATTGGAATGACGGTACGGAGGGCACATTTGAATTATTTCCGGTACTATTAAGTGACAGTATTTGGGACGATATTTCCAGTCGTAATAATTCAGTATGTTCGGTTTCATCTTCTTATCTTCTGGCTGAATAAGATTTTGGTCCTCGGAAATCTTATTTCCAGTTGACATATTCCCCGTAAGGACGGTTGGTCATAATATGTGTCACTAAGGACTCCATCTGGTTTTCGAATTTCCATGGTTTAATAGCTGCAGGACCACTTTTACTTAATTTGTTGCACGTCCTCATTGCATCTCGGTGACAGTTACGTAGCTTTTGCCACGCATCTTTTGCAGATGTTCCGCTTACTCTCGGTGTCAATGTTATCCACTAAATCAAGATTTATATCATCAGGTATAGAAATTACAAGTGCTTCTTGTTGTGCCTTTTCTTTTAAGGATTTTATCGCTGCTCTTTTAAAACTTTCAAAATAAGTTCTTGAGTTTCTAGAACGTACTCTAACGGCAGTTTTTGAAGTTGAAGACTTAAGGCACACTGTCCACGGAGGCGTAGCTTCATAGACGCTTCAAAATACGCCGTGCAGCTTAAGCAGCCCAGCGTACTGATCTCTATCCATGAGGCGTATTGCAAGCGTACATTGTCAATCATTTGTGAGAATGCAGTCGGACGACGAAGACGTTATTTTGGCTTATCACTACATTCGAAGTCGACGAAAACGACGATTATATTGGACCCATCCATATATAGAAAGAAATATCAACTGTAGATTGTTCATAGCGGCAAGAGAATTATTAGAAGATGACAGTGTATTTCACTCATTCTATAGGATGAGTAAAACAACTTATCAAAATTTACTTCAGATAGTAGGACCATTATTACAAAAACAGAATACCAATATGCGAGAATGTGTTAGTCCAGATGAAAGGATATTAATCACGTTGCGGTAAGTAAAACAATATTTTAATCAAAATGGTTTATATTTTCCATCCAAAATATCAGTTTAAAAAAAATAACATGTATGTCGCATCCGTGAACTTTTATTGTATTGTAAAACCTTCCAAATCATTAATATTTTGTGAATAATTAATAGGGTTTAATGTGGTAATTTGTGTTTGTGAATAGTCAGAGAAAACTTGTGTGTCGTTAGAATAATTTATTGGAGAAGGTGTGGATGCTAGTGTTTGTGAACTGTGGGAGTTACCGGAAGAAATCGGCGAATAGACTCTGAATTGGTTTATCTGTGGCTGGATAACTGAACACGTTGGTTTTTTAATTTCTTCCAAAAGCATCAACATTTTAATTCTAAATACACTTATTTGTTCATCTGTAATGGCCGGTTTACACTTTGCGAAGTGTGAAGTGATAAGTGTTAAGCGTTAACTTAACGCGATAAATGTCAAGTGTTAAGTAGTCTTTTCCATCTCTGTTTACACAGTGTTTAGGAAGAAGCTCAAAGTAGTGGTACTGTCCGTTGTGCATAGTGTCTCTAGAAATGGAAGATGAACAGCGCTTAATATTGAGACAAATAATTAAAGAGATTGTATCTGTTGTGGTATCTGATATAGAAAATGAACTCAATTTTGAAATCAATAGGCCTAAAAGATTATGGCAAAGATAATTATATTATTATTAGAAAATTATGTTAGGATTACCAGACGTTCTCAGTATGGAGCCAGCAATAAACTTTTTGAAGAAATTGCTAAGGCAGATCCTGCTGAATTTTACAGATCAATGCGAATGACAGAAACGCAATTTAAAGAGTTGCTGACGCACGTTGAGCCCGCCATAAAAAAAACAGATACTTTTATGAGGAGTGCACTCACGCCAAAAATAAAACTTCAGATAGTGTTGTATTTTCTTGCCACTGGTTGTAGTCTGCGTACTTTGTCACATTTATTCAGAGTATCTAAACCAGCAATAAGTTTAATGATACCGATAGTCTGCGATGCTGTATACAACGCCTTAAAAGATTATATAAAGGTTAGTAAAACACATTAACAAATATTTTATATCGGTTTTATTTTTAGAAATAAAATTGCAAACTAAAAATTGTATTGGAATGTTGTAAATTCTTTATGCAGATTCCCAAGCTTGGGTTAACACATCATTTCTATCAACAACAGAAGTAAATGCATTTTCAGAATTTGATTGATTTGTCACAACAGTTGTATTTGTATTGTCAAGATTTCCATAACTCAATGTGGCATTTTCATTGTATGTACTCGTATCATCGTTGCTCGAATAATATGAATTTCTAGAAATGGTTGAAGTTGGGGGGGGGAGACGACATAAAATATGGTTGTGTTCTGTTTTCTTCCATTTCATATATGAAATTGGATGTTTGAGACTGACGGCGGATATGTTTCAAGCGCAAACCAGAAAGATAATTTTGAATATACTGTTGTGCTTCAATTGCTGAATCCATTGGTAAATTTTTCAATTGAACTGCAACCATTCGTCCAAATAAGTCGAATTCATTCTCTGATACAACAGAGCTGTTGACACTGTTGGCTACATTTTGGGCCTTTGTCAGTAAGTTGTCATAGTCTCGTAGCATCGTCCTTTTCCGAGGATTTTTCCCTTTGAATGACTGGCCCGAGTCATTGCTTGAGGTTCCAACTCCTGAAGTATTTTCAACAGCCTTCTTGCCTTTTGACCAAAAACGTCAAATTCATTTTCCAATTCTACGCTCTTATTTATTTTTCTCAATTATTGAAGTGCGGTATCTATGGGATCATATCTTGCATTTCGAATCGATTGTCGAAAATTGGATGAGGATTGACTCCGTGTTTGATATGAGCTTCGAGGACCACTGGCTCTGGCTGGCGTATTTTCACTGCTATCTATTGAAGTATTTTCTGATTCGACCTAAAACATAATTCATTCAATATATTTAAAAATAAATAAAATAAAATATTTCTATGTTTTTTATTTCTTTCAGTTTCCGAATACTAGTGAAGAGTCGAATGAAATTTGTAAAAGATTCGAAGAACGTTGCAATTTTCCACGATGCATTGGAGCAATTGATGGAAAGCATGTCATCTTGAGATGCCCAAATGGGAGTGGTTCTTTATATTATGACTATAAAGGACATTTTAGCATAGTCTTGTTTGCATTATGCGATAGTTACTTAAACTTTCGATACATTAATGTTGGATATTATGGGAAAACATCAGACGGAACAATATTCTCTCATTTAACTCTTTCAGTCAATATTAGAAAATGGTAGCTCAAATAATAAGTACATTTAGTACTCATACTGCACTAAGGGCAAATTATGGTGAATAAATACTAATTTCTCTGCATTAAGAGGTAGCAGGCGGTTGCGTTTCTCTTCATAAATAAGCCCAGCTTCAGAAAAAAGTCTTTCGCTATTCACACTGCTGCAAGGAGCAGAAAGGTAGCTTTTGACAAACTTTGTTAAATTTGGATATTGTTTG
Organism: Colias nastes; assembly: GCA_907164665.1. Lineage (NCBI taxonomy): Eukaryota > Metazoa > Arthropoda > Insecta > Lepidoptera > Pieridae > Colias > Colias nastes. The sequence continues at coordinate 7,939 of CAJQZM010021083.1, read as the reverse complement.
GCATTAGCTGCCCACCAAGAATAAGGTCGCAAGTGCGATCAATTCGCACTGACTTGAGATAAAAATCCAGCTCACAGGTTATCGCATTTCTTTCTTCACGTTGCACTTGGTCAGTGCGTCATATACCACATAAGTCATAACTGTACTGAATAAGTTCTGGCAACGTTCATAAAATTCTTGCGGCGTGTTAGACCCTTGTGTTAATAAAGCTAGATCATTGTATAGTGCAGTTTCTCTTTGGTCTGCGAAATTATTTATTAAAGAATTACGAATGCTAGTCCAATCGTTGGGGATACCGTTGGAATTAATTTGTCGCGCGGCAGCAACAACTACTTTGTTCAAAATTCCATTTAAAAGACCCGAATTAATTAATTGATCACCGGCCTGACCATACTTTGCAACTAACTGATCACAAATATTAATAAATCTTACTAAAACATGAGAATTCCCATCAAATTCAGGAACTAAACGGAGGGCTTTACAGATATCATCTAGGGTAGCCATTTTAGATTCTTCAAATTGTCTTAAATTATCAACTAAAATATCCCTGTTAATTTCGCTAATTTCTGAATCGTCAAGTTCCCTACTACTCATTTAATTAAAATATTAACACAAGTCTAAATTTAATAATTATTATCATAGAAAAAATGATTTTAATTTCCTTCAATTAAATTTTTAAAATTTTACTAATTTATTAAATCAATAGAAAATTTTAATTCTTATTAATTTAAATTCCTATATGCCTATAAAATATTTCTACACTGTTCGTTAATTTTCAGGATCGAAAATTTTATAACACGTGCTGAAATAAAAAATCTAAAACTAACACAGGAAATGAAGGAGCAATCACTGAAATATAGTGTACTCACATAGATCTCGGCATTTCTTGGGAGGTATCGAAGTTTGGATGCTCGGCCACGTTGTTCTTCCAATTTCCGGTTCGGCTGGAAACGCCTATCTCCTCCAGAATTTTCCCTAATTTTCTATCCTGGGGGACCCGGAAAATCCTACCGACTGCGCCAATTATATTTAACGCGCCCGAGAGTCCCAAAAAAAAATAATTTTCAAAATTGCTTTATTGAAAAAAAAATTACAAATTAAAATCAAACATTAAAATTACGTTAAGTACAAATGGACTTGCTCGAGGTTAGAGGCTAGTAAGGTGGAATCCACAGCGGCGATCCAATTTCGAAGTCAATGCGAAGTCAGCAAAATGTTTCCCTGAATGTTACCGATGAGTATGTTATACGCAGAGGCGACCATAAAATATACCAAAGAGTATGTAATGGTATAGAGGCGATATTAACTTGTAGATTTTACTATCTTGAATCTTCTAAGTGTAAGTATCTTCGGATGATAGGCTTGGTGGTATATAACATGTGTCATGAGCTTTGCAAGATACAGCTGGCTCTGTCTCCTCTCCTCTACTCTTTTAGTCGGTGTTGAAGATGAACTGCTACTTGAAGACTCTTCACAAGACATTTTCAACTATTCCAATTAGTCTTAATTAGTTTTGAAACAACAATGCACAAGATTACTCGGAACAATAGCGATTCGTCGCAAACGTGGTGCTCTAGGCTTTCTTCGTTTGTAACCAAGCAACGTCTGCAGCCGACCATCGACGCGACGTTCCGCTAGACCGACAGTTGTCAAATCTCGTTCCGATGTAATTCTCATCAGCCAGTAATACTCCTACATATATGTATAATTAGCCTTTTAGACGGTTATTTATTTTTAAGAAAATACTTTCAAAGAACAATCAAAATTCTTTAATATTAAATGTTAACAATTATAATAAGCGAAAATGGTGACGTCTATCCGATCCGTGTATCGAAAAACAAGAGAGCGAAGCCGAACGCGGTGCCTGACATCTGCCACCGTCCTAGCTAACTGGCCTGCAATCCCTTTTCCAACTTTCACCTCCATGAAGGCCGAATACGCCCCCTATTGCCTATTCCACTAATGTATAATATGTTTTCCTACTTGTGTGCCTCGATTGTATCCTACCTCGTAGAACAGGGTTTCCCAACCTTTATTTCACTGAGCCTCCCCAATTCAAAAGTAATATTCTCATGCCCCCTTAAGTTTAAAAATATTAAAAACACACAATTTTTTTTTACAACTATATCATTTATTTGAATTAAAATTAAAAACAAAGAGTTCCATACAGATATTTGTAGATATTTATGTTTTACGGATCTAATAAGAGAAGATATATGTATCTACACTTGAAAACCATTAATTACTATCACATTTAGGTAAATATGCTGCTTGCATCTTCTGTACCAGTATGTCGATTCTGGGTTCAGTCTTTGCTAGAGCAATGGTTAAATCGCTATCGACGGCAAGACGATTTCGCTGTTTATATTTCAAATTTCAAACTTTCCTGGTAGATTACCATCAATGCTGGCGATTTGCACTCTCACTCTCTTTAAATTATGCGTTTCTACGTAAATAATTAAAACTACTAAATCATTTGGAGTGTTCAGTCTAGATTGAGCGATAGCTAATATCACATTGGCATAGAAATTGTCATGGATTAATGTATGAAATCGATTTATTAAAGCTGCTGCAATTTTAAAATCCAGCATTAAATGGGTAGCTGCCATATTAAAATATTCCTGAACAATTTGAAGTTTGAGCCTCCGATTTACAACTTCAACTACCCACCTGCGTAAAGTCTATTATATTACGAATAGTAAAAGAATATTTATTATATTACGAATTCTTTCGTCGGGTGCACTTAATTGTTTGGTGCTGTGGTGAATACGCACTTCAAAGTACCGCTTTAATGAGCAAAAATTTATGATTTCCAATAAGAGACTGAAGGTTATCTGCATGAAGATCAACAAATATATTATTACAGTTACGTACACAGTCCTTGAAACATTAAAGAATGAATTTTTGCATTACATTGTTTCCGTTGTGGGAAAGCCTTCGAAAAACTTTTCAGCTTGTTCACATATTTTGATTGTGCTATTCGATGGATAAATCAGCCCTCCTCTATCTTTTTTTGCAATCAACCCACAATATTTATCGGTTATTCTATTATCTTCACATTTTATTGTCTTGCGCAACTTTCTTACTACAAATCCGGCTATGAATGTTATCACTTCATTTGTATAAAATGTCTTGATGGGTCAGCCAAATAATCATGGTCTGTTTCGATTATCGGTAAGCTTTCTACAGATTCTTCCTCATCGTCAATTGAGGGTGCATACGTGAACAAATTTATTTTATCATAGCGCATTTCACTAAATGTTAAAATTTTGATGTCTTCTAAAGGGATGCAGTTTCCTTTAGTGAGATGTTTTATTTTGCCGTGAACTATGACTCTTTTGTACGCGCTTTGGAATTGTATTGCAGTAGGATTATTGTTAAAGCCACCTTTTGCACGGATAGAACTAAAAAAACATTCCAGATGATCCGACTCATTTTCTGACTCATTTTGTATACAGGCACAATCTGTAACTTCTTAGAAGAAATTAAAGACCGGTGAATATTTCTTAAGCTCTGAATATATATATAAGGCGTCGGCGCCAAACGCAAAAAATAATTGCTCTATTTAGAAAAACTATTCGATTTGGAGCTTGTTTTAAATGCGTGTTAGGAATTAAAATCTAAATATTTTTATTGTGGCATAGAATTCAATGAATAGAAGGATTTATTTAATTATTTTATTAGAAAAGGAAAATCAGCATCCCATTTTCCCAGATGACATTCACGTTAATAGTAACAGACGTAGTAACTATACATTGAGGTATCTATTATTATAGAGAGGACACCACGAACAAAATCTGTGCGACAAGCGCGGCGGCGCGGGGTGGTTAGTGATCATTTCAGGGGTCTCCGGTATAGAATCCAAAAAATCCTACTTTTCTATTTGTTTGAAATATAGGGACACCTTTTAATTTAAGGCCTATCAAGTAATTTTCCATTTCATTAAAAAAAGTTTCGATTTCTGTATAATTTGCATCATTCATTGGTTTTTTGAAACCGAGCGTATGAAAATTTCGGCTGTTTAGGATATCAAAGACTTTGTTGATATTTCTTATAAAATCCACCGTTGCTTCCGAACCATCAAAGTCTGCTAATATTTATCATGCTTTAAAATAATTACATCAACGAAGTATTTCTCCTTTAAAACAGTGAAAAGTTTTTGGTATGACCACGCTCGATGTGAATGACGTCATCATTCTCTGTCTCATACAGTGTTGCCAACAAATTTTTCACAAACCCACAAATTCTAGCGTGCTAACCCACCAGAAAACCACTAAGTTTTGCTATCCTTCATACCACCAGAAAACTACTGACATTATCAAAATACTTTTTGGCAAAAAAAAAAACATTATCCTAAATTATTGTATCACAAAATCAGTTTATTTCTGTTTGGTACAAAGTTACAAGAATACAAACAAAATATAGATTAAAAATCATCTTCGGAAGAATGAGCTTCTTCTACAACTTCTGATTTGGAAGAATACACTTCTTTGAAATCCAGTACCTCGTATCAAAATTTGTTTGTATTCTTTGTATTTTTCCAACTGAGTTAATGGATTTGACGCCACTGCTCGTCAACTTTCGCAACATCTTCTTGATTTTTATTAAAATGTAACATCAGGTCAGCGATCGACTCTTTTTTGTGAGACAGTGCACAATCTACACTGATTCTTTTAATATTTTTCATTAGTCTTAAGTTTTCGGGCAATCTGTTTTTCAGTTCATGAACCAAATGTACAATGAACTGGATGCACCTGTTACGTATTATTTCTTCTTCATTCGGTGGAAGTCCTTTTTCTCACACATGAAGCTGGCTTCCCACGGTCTGCGATTCTACGGATCTACACGCACAGCCGACGACTACGGACGGCAACGCACCGCAGACAGGGCTCATCCCACGGTCCGTGATAGTGCGGATCGGTCTGTATATCCAAAAAATTTGCCATTATGTCATAAAAAGGCCATTCAGGCTTGTACACATCGTCAGCCCCACTACCAGTGCCCATAGATTCTCTTACTTTAGTCCTTTGTCTTCTGTATGTCGACATTAAATTATCACGCTTCTTTTTTATTTCCTTCAATGAGATTGTTCCATCCTTTAACTGGGTTTTTATGCGGTTCCATGCATCGTATGCATCGGTTTTATTTTTATGTTCTGGCGCTGAAGAATTCCATAAAGTTGGTTCATTGTGACCTGTCGGTCTGTGATGACACGGACGCGCTCGGACCGCGCCGCACGAGCTCGCACCGCACCTTTGAAAAAACCGACTCGCGACGGATACGGCGCACCGCCACAGACGCGCCTGTGCTACCACGGACGAGTCCCTTCCCACGGTGCGTAGGTGCGAGCTGGTCCGCGTCCGTCCGCGACATCGCAGACCGTGGGAAGCCACCTTGAGATTCAAATCAACCCAAATAACATTGCTTATTTACAAAATATTGAATATTTTGCGTAAAAATATCTACTTTCTGAGTAGGCAATATTAATTTGGCAACAAGTGAATCAATCAAATTTGTTAATTCGTCATACAATTTTGTATGATCTGCATCTATCGATTCAAATAATTTGTCTCAGACTCAGACTGAATGCTCAAGTGAGTCACTTTCAGATTGAATGCTCAAGTGATCCGAGTCATCTTCACTTCCAGGTAGAAACAGCTCATCCGTATCGCTATCATTTTCTTCCATAAGTGCGGATAATATTGCATTTTCATTGATGTGATGAGCCATAATGAGCTCTAGAAACAATTTCAGATAATTTTAAATAATAAAAAAACAAATTAAATAAATATTTAAATAAAAATAGTCGTATTTTATCATACCATACTGCTCACCTTTTAGTAGACGTCCCGAACTACGTGGGGTTTCTGACAACCAGATGCAATTTAACGGCGTCCGTTCACCGCGTCTGCGACGCTACTACTAAACCGCTGTCGCTAAGAGGTCTGGCAACGTCGCAACTCCAGCTACACGAGGTTTCAAGACTTTCGCACAATGTTTGGAAAAGATACAAAGATTTTTTGTATGGCTGGGGTGTATTAAACCCCACATGGTGCACGGAAGGTTAAGGTGTGAATTTATTTCGTTTGTAAAGTTAGATAATAAGGTGTTTGTACTCTTTCCTTTTTGAAATCCGTGTTGACATGAATTTAATATACTGTTTTATTGAAGATAATTACTGAATTGATTAATAATACATTTTTCTATAATTTTGTCTACACTAGATAAAATAGCAATGGGTCTGTAATTAGAATAATTATTACGGGTTCCTTTTTTGAAAACTGGTCTAACTATTGCTTCTTTTAACTTGTTTGGGAATGTATGTTGTTTTATTGACATATTAATTAATCTCGCAACGACTACTTATACGTAGTGGACACTACAATCTTAAGATTAGACTGGAGAAGAAGAAATCACTACCTGATGCCTTATTGATGTTCATATTACTTATAACTTTTTTTACTTGCGTAACGCTAACAGGTTGCAATCTCATGCAAATGTCTGCCTTTTTTACATAGTCCTTCCTATCGAGCCAGACATCAATACATAAATGTTTTATTTGGGAAATATCGTCTGTAAAATATTTGAAAAGTTATTACACATTTCCTTGGTGCTACCCTGTTTACTCATATCATTAAGTATAATACTATCTAGACTAGATCTCTCTTTCCCCATTAACATATTTATTCTTTCTCATAGTTTTTTTTTTATATATTTCTATTATAGTCTTAAATACTCTGTCTGTTTGTGAAATTTTCAAAAAATTTATTACAAATTTCTTCCCAAGCCTTTTTCTTTTCGATTTTATTGCTACCTCGAATCCCATATCGCAGGACGACTTTCAACTTCATCGATAAATTCTTCAACCTGATTTTCGTTCATGTTTAGACTTGAACAATAAATACGTGCGCACCGTCACTAGTTGATCGATGAACTGATGCGCGGACGTAGCGCGGGCGTAGCGCTGCAATCGCGCGTTTTTTATCTGTATGGAGTTACAAAGCAGCGCGACCGCAGCGCTGCAGACGCGCTGCTTCCGCGCGGCACCTAGCGGCAAATTTAACGGCGCCCTTACACGCTAGATTCAATTTGGAATATAAACGCACTTTAGTTTCTCCTATTATGTTTAAATTAGATAGAGAACAACCAAATTCAGGCGCATGATTAGATATAATTTTTAATTTTTCTAGGAAGTACACCTTATCTATTATCACTCTCTCTGCTGCATCGTACAAATTTTCATCCTGAGCTTGCTGGTGACTCTTTCGAGTTGCTCGTCGTTTCAATGAACTGTTATGAAAAAGATAAGCAATATAAGCAGGTTATTTATTCAAATACGAAAGAGCAAGTATGGATACTACTTTTAACACGTTGAACGCTACGTTAAAATTTATAATTTTAAATTTAAATTTAAATTTGCTCCCAATTATTTAGCATATATTGTTTATAAAACTCTTGGCAGGTACGACTAACCTTTATCGCAGGACCTTCTGCTTTAGAAAGGGTATGCTTTGACCATTTTGGTCTTTGCACGTGCGCATTTTCTTGGGTTTGGTGACACAAGTGCTTTAGGATTTCTTTTCTGAAATCGACTATCTGGATTGTCTTATTTGTCGTAGTTTTATACAATGTCAAAACATTGACAATTGACGTGTTTAATAATAAATCAAAAGCCAGTTTCTTATACCACTTGACAGTCTTTAGTAAAGGACTGCAATATGATGTCATCCGATCGGATAAATCAACAGCACCTTTACCTTTATTGTAGGTAGTCAATAATTATTGCCGGCTTTTTTTAAAACCTCTCCACGCTTTGTAGAGAAAAGCCAAAGCTCCAAATGTATAATGGACACATTGTGTCATACATAGAGAAGCCTTAGCAGAAAAAAAAAGTCCGTCTGTCCGTCCGTCCGTCCGTCCGTCCGTCCGTCTGTCAAGA
>CAJQZM010021082.1:0-17479 GCA_907164665.1 Colias nastes | reverse complement strand
TAGAGCCTCTATATTTCTTTGCATTGGTCTCAAATATGGGCTGATGATATCAAATAATATGTGCTAAACATATTATAGATGTTTAAAAATTACCTCTGTTTTTGGGTACGATGCGCAGCAGGGTTGCCAGCAGCTTCCGAGTTAAGGACCCTGGCGATACCTCTACTTAGACGCCATAATATATTGAACGCAGTTAACAGATAAAACATCCAGTTGCATAGAATCAATATCAGCATTGGAATGTGTAAGTATACGAACTTTTGACCACCTTTGAAAAAAGAGTACAACAATTATCAAATTTTCTGTTTCTTTTAAATTTTATTTGCTACAATGGAGACAATGTCTTTTTTCATCCTTTTGTCCATATAAATAAAAAATGTACCTATAAAATTTATAATTAATTACCACTAAGAAAGCATCCAAGAGCGGGAATATTCGGTTGAATGAACCACGGCATATCTCTGAGATCAGCGGCGTTGATCAGCACAAATCCAATTGACATGGACAGAGGTACTCCCCAAGCATACAGGCAGTACATACAAAACTTGAATTTTTCGCCTTTTCTGTGTATGGGCCGCGCTTTAGCGTAACCTCTGTGAACAATTTATTAGTTAAATACATTAATTTTTAACATTGATTCTGATATTATTACAATCTTTCTGAGAATAATATATTTTTGTTTCTGCAGTGCTTTCGTCTTCTTACTTGATTCAGAGGAACAAGGCTCAAGTTTTACGTAAATAAATAAAAGTAAGTTGCCAAAGCGATGGCAACCCTTCCGTCCTGGCAACCATAGTGGTAACAAAAGTTTAAGCTATTGTTATTCCCATTTAAAAATTAGGATTTGTTCCACGATATTCCTTATCAATTAATTTGAAAGTAGGAGCACAAAATAGTGACTAATGTCGCGCTGAGATAAAAAGGTTCCCACACCCAGGGTTGGCCCCATGTCAAGGTTCTGTTACAATTAGCCATACAAATGATTATTTTTCTGGGAACTTTTGTGGGTGTCACTATCTGCAATGACGTTTTTGGCGGGAGGTTTTAATTGTGATTCATGTTAATCTGTCTTTTAAAAAAACGACTATAAACACGATGGTTCATCTTCTTGAAGGCGGTAGATGTCAGACTTCTAAAAATATATAAATAGTAGGTAGTTATATTATGTAACTAGATTTTGTTTCTCTGCTTTAGTTACGTTATTTTGCTAGTTTAGTTCTAAGCATCTAGTACCTAAATATCATTTTAAATTTGTTTACTATTTAAATATTACCTACTGATTTAAAATTGATTAAAACCACATGACGATTATTTTTAAACCAACGATATGTAATTTAGTAATAGATGAGCTGTTTTATGGAATTGTAAACTATATTTATTTATATTAGCCAGGATAAAACACAACAAAGGAGATTGCCCAAGTGACTATGGCACTTGGTATCGCAATCAAACTTATTGTGTCAAGACTAGCTGTGCCCGCGACTTCGTCCGCGTGGAATAGTGACTGCATAGTAGTTACTACTTAACTTAAGTACTTATTGAGTAAACACGGACTACCATAAATAAGTAAAAGATCTGTTAGTAAAATTTATTAGATACTTAACTGTGCTAAACAATAAAAAAAAAAGACGGGTTGCACTCCGGGAGTGCCGGCAGAAGTGAAAACTTGATTATTAACGTTCAGCATGTTTGATATTTTGGAATGGTATCCGTCTTACGCATGGAATATATGGGGTAAAAAAAAAAAAACAGCCGTCTTACGCTTTTTCGATCTGGCCACGTGTCCTGACGCGAGTTTAAGATTTTATACCCAACGCCGCTAAAGAAGTTTTCACTTCAATAAATGCCTTATTAATTTTCTACGTAAAATTTCTTTTAATTTATGTCATATTATTTTTAGGGTCCAGGGGGGAGGGGAGCAAATTTCTTTTCCTTCCTTCCTTGTATGGATGTTTTTACTTTTTATTTTTTAACAATGTATCGTGCAGCAACTGATCAGCTTAATCGATACTCAGTTTTTATCAAATCCAAATCAGATCTTTCCTGAATCCTGTCTCACGCCTGTAGTAACTAAACCGTTTAGACCGTGCAATAAAAATAAAATTAAAAAATAAAACAACGCTACGAAGAAAAGTGCATAAATAATAAAAGGAATAAATAATTTCACAAACTTCCCGAAGATTTTTAAAAATAAATACCATTTTAAATATTTATAAAAAAAAAACAAAGTCGTACTTAATTTTAAAGATCGTCGGAAAGTTTGTAAAATTATTTATTCCTATCGGTTTCTTATTTTCATGTAATATTTTCAAGTGAGCGAGACCTACCTCTACTTCCATATTACATTCCTACCATATTGATATCTATAAGTTTGTTGCTCCTTGACATCTTTTAAGTTGGGCCGTAACCGTGCACAAATTGTAATGGACCACAGTGGCAAAAGAAGTGGTATATTTAGGAAAAAATATTGCCAAGGGCCAGGCCTATGTAGCTTTGAGTAGAGTTCAAAATTTCCAGGGTGTGGCTATCCTCTCGCTCCCATATCCCCTCTTCTTTCACAGACTTTCAACCCTTCCCTTTCCACCCCTAGTAAATGGGAGAACCGATTTTGATGTAAACCATATCTAATTGTACCTATATGTACACGTCATATCCTGTCGTTTGATGCTCCATTTGGTTTATTTATCCCCACTGTCACCCCTAAAAAGCCCTAAATGTAATAAACGGATGAACCGATTTCGATAAAATATGACTAATTATTGTAATTCACACAATGGCCTTTCATATTTTGATATGCCGCTTGAGTATATTATTTGACCACATTCGATTTTTGTTCATTCCCACTTTTACCGCTGTAATCTAACAAATGGATAAACCGGATTGGATAAAAATATAACTAAGTGTACTTCACCCGTTATGCACTTTCATTTGATATGTCACTTCACACTTAGGTATATTTGACAACATTCGTTTTTTTTCATTTCCACTTTTACCCATATATATAATAAATGGATGAACCGATTTTGATTAAATATGTCTAATTATACTTTACACGTCATGCCCTTTCATTTGATATGTCACTTGAGTATATTTGACAAAATTCATTTTTTTATTACCACTTTTATACCTATATCAAATAAATGGATGAACCGATTTTGATAAAATTTGACAAATTGTTACTGATAAGTCGTTCACTTTCATTTAATATATCACTTAGGTATATTTGACAATTTTCGTTTTTTTTTCATTCCCACTTTTACCCCCTATATACCTAGGTATAATAAATAGATAAACCGATTTTGACACACTTTATCTAAGAACCAGCGTCGGAAAATATGCTGCCTAACAAAAAACCGCATCTAATTCGGATTACATGTTAGCGAGCTACCGTGGCACAAACAGACACACACACACAGACACACATAGCGGTCAAACACTTATCACCCATCTTTTTGCGTCGGGTTTTAAAAATATAATCCATACTAATATTATAAATGCGAAAGTAACTCTGTCTGTCTGTCTGTTACTCAATCACGCCTTAACTACTGAACCAATTTGCATGAAATTTTGTATAGAGATATTTTGATGCTCGAGAAAGGACATAGGATAGGTTTTATCCCGGAAATCCTACGGGAACGGGTTTTTCTTTGAAAACGCGGGCGAAGCCGGGGGCGGAAAGCTAGTACGATATAATTTAAAGGACATTTTATGTATAAAATTTACCTAGAAGTAAGCATAATTCTAATTTGACCCCCCACCCCCACCCTTGGGGACTTTCGATATGATCACTTGGACATTTATAGGAATAATAATTGAAACAGATAACTTACGTTTTATCGTACAGAGTACAATAGAATGCCTTAGCAAATGTTCGCCGTGAATACTTAAATGGTCATAACTTTTTTATTTACGAACCGATTGACATGAAATAAACACTAAATGTTAAATGAAGATTACCACAATATATTAGTGAAAACCGCATTTAAATCGGATAAGCCGTTTCTGAGATTAGCGTGTTCAAACATACAGACAAACAGACAAACAGACAAACCGACAAACACAAACAGACAAAAAATTTTTTACAGTTTTAGGTTTGGGATCGATTTAATAATAACACCTACTCATTTTTTTTACATATTTTGATTGTACAGACACGACTTTTCTAGAATTTTATTATATGTATTGATGATGATGAAATATAGCTCAATTTAAAGCTTGATGTTAGTACTTTTAGAAACGATTAAAGTTTTTATGTAAATAAGCCGCAGTTCGCGACAATAAAAATAAAACAATAGTTTTATTCAACACTTCAAAAAAAATACTTTATCGAGTTTAAACTAACGATGAACGTTAAGTTTTACATTTATTACATGGGTAAGATTTTAATTTACAAGACAAATGTGAAAAGTAAATCGTAATAAACATTATTTCAAAATAAATAACGTCGAACAATGCGTCGAACCACAGATTAAGTACCAGTAGATATGCAATGCTATGGTGAAAAGAGATAGATAGCTACGCTTACATTATGTGAGTGAAGGGGATGTAGGGGAGAGGGGGGCATTACGGGGACGCGGGGCACGACGGGGCCATCCACACTTACAGGAAACTATACGGTCTAGATGTGTTTTGTTTTCGCTAATAGGTAGCCAATTTGTATCTCTCTTAAGTCTGAAAGTGACCGGCGAAAGGCTGCGCGCGTTTGATTTTTAAAAGGAAAAACGATTTTCAACGTAATTTCATGTAATTTTGAGTGACTATGAATACGCTTATAAAATGGTAAGTGTTTATGTTGCTACTATCATGTATTTACTTTGTTATTGCAGATAAGTTACTTATTGATATGTTTTGAACAAAAATACTCTAACCCTCACTCATTTTATTTGATTTGTTATTTAAAATAATGTGAGAATTGGGGCATAACGGGGACATGGCTACGGGGTACGATGGGGTATCCCGTTATGTTAGAAAAAACGAGAACAATTTAAGAGAACGAAGAAATGTTCTAATCCAAATGACCCCAAGTTAAAGAAGAACTCTAAGAAACAGAAGACCCAAAAAGACTCTTCTGAAGAGAATACCGACGAGGATACCATGTGCATGTACTGCCTTGACGGGAACCACACTATTTAAGGTCTTCGGAAGGTTGGGTGGCTTGCCAATTATGTGGACGGTGGGCTCATATATCTTGTGCTGGTGTAGATGACGACAATACAGAAGAAATCCACATCTGCTTGTATTGTGACGCAAAATAAATACGTACCCCATTCTGCCCCTACCCTGGGGCACGATGGGGTTTTCATAATAGTTTCAAAAAATTAAAATTATAACGTGATATGATTATTTACATCACCAAATTCTATGCCAAATGATAGTTTAATAAGTAACCAAAGTGTTGTGATTCATTTTAATTAATAAATACATTGCGTTGATCATGTTACTGTGTATTTTCCTTAACGTCCCCATTATGCCCCCCTCTCCCCTAGATACGTTTTTTTTGTCCTTATCTGCTTGGCCACTTTTTTGTTTGGCCCCTGTCAAACCTGGGCCAAACAAACAAAGCAGATCTGATATTTAATTAGTTTTCTTGTGTCTAATGCTCTTTTTGGTGATAAATACATTTTGAAGTTAATTATAAAAGTGTTCTGAATGTACTACGTGTACTGAGTGTTTATAATTATGGGTGGTTGCAGCGTATTAGGCTATAACAGCCGCACGGAAACAAACGCCGATGGAATTTCATTTCATTCGTAAGTAAACAATTAAATAAAGATACATAATATCAGAATCATTATAATTGACTGTTTCCTATCAACTGATCATTCTTATTGTTAATATTTCGTGGTAATTTTAGCTTTTAAGTGTAAGATAACCTCAATCACAATGTTGCCTGCAAATGGGAAAAAAAGTCCACAAAATTGCAAAAAAATGTTTGTCCCATAGTTTTCCAACGTATAATGGCATTTGTATATATGGATTGATGCTAGTCGGTAAAATTGGGTACCATCTAAAAAGCGAGAATATGTTCAAAGAATTTTAACGCAATTTTTTTGTTTGCAAACCTAAATAATCTCTCCTTGAGTCAAATGCTACGCCAACAATCAGCATGAATGTAATTACTTATCTACATTTTAAGAAGTTGATTTTAAATCACAATCAAATTCCTTGTTAGATTTCCCTATAACCCTAAGATAGATTATTTTCATATGCGTTTATTAAACTTTGTTACATATTAAATTGCTTTTTACATTAACTCTCTAGTAAAATAAAAGTAAAATATAAATCTAAGAATTTATATTTTTTAGTTTGAATCTGTGCAGTCAGTATCGGCAACACAAAATGATGATCCAAATTCCAATACCATCAACGAGCTATAGAGGAGTTAAAAGGAATAGACAGAAATCAAATGATTAAAATGTGTCCCCAGGTGCTAAAACTCGAAAACTGGTTTGTACTAAAAAAATACATCTTTATTAATAAAAATAACAAGTTATTTGGTAATACAAAGTTAATAATGGATAAAAATTTATAACCGGAGTAAATTAAGCATTAATTCCATTTTATTTGCCATTAATTGTTAGCATTTCTCTTTAAAAATGTTTTTATTTCTAAAAGCAGAGTTGTTTTGATGCCATAGTTTCAAATTTAATATATTGAAGTATTGTTATTTCTAATTATTTGCTATATATGTATATTAATGTTATACTTTGATACCAATACATTGGTATTAAAATAATTAATATAATGGCCTTGACACAAAAAATATTTTATATTCTAAAATTTATTTTTTCAGTTGCAGAAGCAAAAACAGATATCAGCTAATCGTCTTAAGAAATTGCTTGTTAAATGCTTATAAATATGGAAGAAACAGAAGTTCTCCGCAGCATCGAAAACGGAATATAAAGATTTTCTAAAACTCAAGGAAACGATATTCAAGCCAATTACGCAACTTTTCCTTATGTCTAAATTTCATAAGCCCAAAAGCGTACATTTACGTACGAAAAACATTCGACATCGGGCTACGTAGATTTTGTACCTACTTGATTTTTATGTTCCAATATTTGTAATCGGCCCTTAGCACAGAAATTTATACATGTGTAAAATAACCTATGATAATAAAACACATTGAAACTGTATCTGAATTTAATATTCCTTTATTTGTGGTCTTCCCTTCTCGAATGTATATTATGTATATAAAAACTACAAAGGTAAATTTTCATTGAAAATACGTCCTCAAATTCACCTAACATTATTTATTTATTACACTGAATTGTAATAAATAATTAATGTAAGAGTGAATTTGAGGACGTATTTTTAATGAAAATTTTCCCTAAAATGCAGGAAAGTTTATAAAATGGCAACACTCGAAGATAGAGCGAAATGCACTGAGGTGGCCACGCATGTTCTGAATCTAGTGGTACTAGATCTGTGCGTCGAACACATTCATTTCAAATAGAAACTGTCAGACATATGACGCAGGACGCTTGCAAGAGAGATAGATATATGTGTCAAAACAAAAACTTTTACTTTTATTTCTATTTATTCGGTATAATTAGATACGACTTAATAGTGATAAATATGATCATTATAAATACAAATAGGAATTAACAATATCACGAACACGTGACACAACTAGTATTTTACCGATTCCATACGGATTCATACATGTTTCAAAACACAAACTTTTACTATTATTTCCATTTATCCGGTATAATTAAGACTTAATAGTGATACATATGATCATTATAAATACAAATAGGAATTAACAATATCACAAATACGTGGCACAACTAAAATTTTACCGATACCACCCGTGGTCATTCTCCTTTAATTGGGTCGGTGACTTAGTACTTATGTTGGATTATTTTCCTCTTTTGTGGTAAGGGCATCATCCAAGGTCTATTTATGTTTAGTTTTATTGCTCTACAATCAATGTGTATTAAAATGCTATACCTGCAACAATGCTAATATATCTCCCATGATTTAATTGTTACTACATTTTCTGACTACTTTTTTTAATTTTCCATCCGAATAATCGAAAATCCATAAAAAAACTAACACTTTCATAAATAAAAAGTGGGTTGATAATATTATGATAATTAATATATTTTGATAAAATCTAAAACTTACCGAAACGTCCACCAAATATCAAACGACATAACATTCATCCACGTGAATGCAGACAGGAAAAAGAAGTAATTGAAAGTAGCTGAAAATCACAAGGAAATTATATAATTAAATTAATGATAATAATAGCATGAAATAACCTTATAAGGGTGGAATTTAGTTTAAAATTTAATAGAAGGGATTTAGTAGTTTTATGTATAAGTTTAATTATTTAATTCATTTTAATTTTTAATTCGTATTAAACACATCCTATATACATACGGTTTACATCATTTTTTAGGGTTCCGTACCTCAAAAGGAAAAAACGGAACCCTTATAGGATCACTTTGTTGTCCGTCTGTCCGTCCGTCCGTCCGTCTGTCAAGACCCTTTTTCTCAGGAACGCGTAGAGGTATGAAGCTGAAATTTATATCAATTACTCAAGTCTACTGTCCCTTGAAGCTGTGAAAAAATCAAACTTCTAAGCCAACGCAATCAAAAGATACAGCCGTTTATGCCGCAAATTTTCGACACTTGCAAGGGAATCAAAACCTACAGGGTGCTTCCCGTGAACTCAGAATCTTGAAATTTGGTACGAAGCAACGTCTTATAGCATAGATAAAGGAAAAATTACGAAAACCATAAATTTTTAGTTACATCACATAATATTTTTTTTTTTAATAATTTTAAACTTACTACCCATTTCCTCATAAACGCGTAGAGGTATTAAATTGAAATTCATACCAAATACTCAAGTCTATAATACCTTTAAGCTGTAACAAAATCAAACTTCTATGTCAACGCATTGTAAACCTTGCAGGTTTGTACGGAACCCTCGGTGCGCGAGTCCGACTCGCACTTGGCCGGTTTTTTTTTATTGGAAATAGGGAAGCGCTTGACCACAATCTCGCCTGATGTTCGGAGATGTGGTCTAAGATGGAACGCGTTTCCCTAGAAGATACCTGTTCACTCTACGCTTGATTTCTCTTAGTTAATCTAATATTTTATTCTTAAAAATAGGTATAGAACTAAATAAGAACAAAGAAACACATACTTATTACAATACAATCGGTTTCTCTCAGTGTGCCTAAGTTCAATACGGTCAGAGACACAAAGGCTCCCATGAGGCTTATTACATAGGCCATAAGCACCATACCGCCGATGTTTCGCAATTCCGGGAGTATACAGTATACCAAGAATAGAAGAAATAGAAATATTGATGATATAATGAGACCTGAAATGAAATAAATATTATATAATTAATATAAATAACTTTTAGAAGGTCTTTCAACTGTGATAGGGCTAGAGGCAGGCCTCCGTCACTCGCTCAAGGTCGCGCTATAAGTGCCTACCGCACAGTAGGTCGGTACCGACCCAAGCGGCAGTTGGTTGGCACACGCGAGACTGCGCACCCGCGTCACGTTTCCCGCGCTCGCTACCAAGATGCCCGGTTATTGCGATGTGGACGGGTGTCATTCGGGTGTTATTCATAAGATTCAGAATTTTTACAACAGTTAAATTGAATAACCGTAGTTCAGCGATGGTAAAAAAAACATTGAACATTTCATAAAATTAAAGCACATATAATTTTTATCTGTATTGGTCTTGTGGCCGCAGATTCACCCGAATGAACCCTCTACCCGTGAACCCGTAAATCTCAGCCATAGTCAGCAGCCCCCGAGCCACGCAGTAACAAAGAAACTCACAAACCTACCAGGCTACTTTTTATCCAGGAGACACATATAGCGGGTCCACGCGGGTGAAACCGAAGGAAACAACTACTATCAATAAGATTTCATTTTTTTTATTGTATAATGTAACAAATATAATTAACAATAAAAAATTAAGTGTTTCAGCAACTCTGTGTTTAATTTACGCGCTCGGTACAACCCTAAAGTTTTCGTTTGATGACGCAATCACGCGGCGTGCGCGGGAAACTCGCTTCTCGGTGCGTGTTCGTAGAGTACATTTCTTACTGCAGCCGAGTTGCGGCGCATTTTGTAGGTAAATATAGCGTAGGTATTTTAGCTTTTGTATGGGAGTGATGTATCTGTTACGAAGTAACTATTCTCTAATCTGTGCTAGAGGTGAGAGCGGTTGACTTTTACGTTGTTTCGGTTTTGATTTCTTTAACTTTTAATTACTAAAATAAAATAAATTATTTCTGGATATATAGCGTTGAAAACAATGCAAATCTTTAACTTTGTTTAAATATTTAGGTGATAATAAAATAAGCATAAAATCTTTTGATCATGACGCAACAGTTAGGATTGAACGCACCATTGCTAATATGCCCTAACAATAATTTTGTTTATATATTTTTTTTAATATTTATAATAATAATTTGTTATACTTTATGGACTTCGTGTACTCCTAGTTTAGAAGTCCTAACAATCGTTTTTATTCGTTATTTATGGACTGATCGTTAATGTATCACGTCATAAATACTGGATTGATTGCAATGAAATTAATGAACCAAAATTAGGGAAGGTAATTATTAAGGCATGCAAAAGTTTCTTAATTGCCCATATTTTTACATAAACAATAAATATAAAATTATAAAAAATATGACTAAGTTTTCATGTCAGTGTAGATATTATAGGCATAACTTATCTATTTATTTTTAACTTTTAGTTTAATTTCGTTTTATTGCTTGATTAAAATTATTGCACTCTTATGTGCATAAACAAAGAAATAAATAAAATAAATCATGAAAGTACTAATTACCTGAAGCCTGATAATTTGTTTTATAAGCGGGAGGTTCATATTCATCTTCAAGAATTCCCCAGAATTGTATTGTCGATATATTATTCTTAATTCCATAATCTACACAGAAATTGTCTTTATTAAGTATCCTCCATCTTTTGTAAGCATTGGGTGACTCTAAATATAGATATCCATCCTGTAGATAAAAATGTTGTTATGAATTAGTATTTTTTGTGTTTATTAGAATTAAAAAAATTATGTAAATTTAAGATTCATCCAAAATACTTTGGACATTTTATTCTTATATGTTTTTAGTTAGCATGTTTTTAAAAAGAAAATATACCTATGGTTTGGTTGGGGCCGTAAACTTCAATCAAAAAGCGGAGGTTTAAGTACAGACAAAAATATCTGTAAGTAGGTACCGTTGTAAAGATTTCATCACTGCTCTAATCACATGTTTACATGTTTATTCAAACTTTACTTTACAATAAATATGAATTTTGGTGTAAATTGGAAAGTTCTGTTTTAAACGTAGTATATTATTATTAGTCTGTGGTTATATCGTAGCTTTTAAAAGTATGAGCTGGTTGCTACCCTTACAAGTATAGTACTACGGATAGTCTTGATTTCCGATCGTCGAGATTGTGCTTTTCTATATTCGGAATGGAATTTAGAACTGTCATCTTATTATATTCAACCTTTTATTCAACTTTCATTTAATTTGAAAGAAAGAAGAAAAACATTATTAAACATTATTATTAATAAAAATAATTACCTAGCTATAGGTAAAAAGACTGGAAGAACGATATTTGATTTGTTAGTCATTCATGATTCAAGCCTAATAGTAGGTTAATAATTATCAAAAAATATTAAAGTTATTTCGGGGGCGGTATCTCTACAATCTCTACAAATATTAAAGTTGCATTCTGTTGGTCTGTATCTCTGTATATACTTATTTTCATAATGGATTTTGATAAATAGATGAAGGTCTCTTTGGAAAATAATAAATAATTAATATATTTGTACTTAGTTATTTAAAAATGTAATTATTAAATTAATAATTCCTTATAAAACCGGGTATAAACCAAAGGCTATCTTTGTCAACAGGAAAGTTTCGAATTGCTCATGCAATAACAATACATATCAATGATATGTTGCAAATACGTAATATTCATTGTTATGCTGATGATAGCACGGGCACGCACGAATCTCTCAGGAGCAGGTGGATCAGTATCGGAACGAACTTGTGTCCAACATTGATAAAACCCTGGATGAAATCTCCAGTTGGGGTCAGACTAACCTTGTTAAATTCAATCCATCAAAGACACAAGTGTGCGCATTTACCGCCAAAAAGAAGCCGTTCACGGTGACTCCTCGATTCCAAAACACTCTCCTCAAAGCCACGCCGAATATCGGGATTCTCGGTGTCGACATTGCGAGCGACGTGCAGTTCAGGGGTCATTTAGAGGACAAGGCCAAATTGGCCTCTAAGAAACTTGGGGTGCTCGCTAGGGCGAGACAGTATTTCACGCCAGCTCACCGCCTGCAACTCTATAAGGCACAAGTTCGGCCTCATATGGAATACTGTTCTCACCTTTGGGCTGGAGCACCCCAATACCAACTACTTCCTCTTGACCGCCTGCAACGTCGAGCCACTCGAATCGTCGGCAAACCCGAGTTAACCGATCGGCTCGATCCTTTGGCACTGCGGCGGGATGTTGCGTCTCTGTGCGTATTCTACCGCCTGTACAATGGGGAGTGTTCCGAGGAACTTTTTGGCTTAATAGCTGCCAAATTCCACAATCGCACTGCACGACACAAGCTCAAGTACCATCCGCACCACCTGGATGAGTGGCTCTCAACAACTGTGCGCTTTTCACGGCATTTTCTGCCCCGAACAACAAAATTGTGGAACAGCTTGCCATCTTCGGTGTTTCCATCTACTTATGATATGGATGCCTTCAAAAAAAGAGCCTACGCGTCTCTCAAAGGCCGGCAAAACAATCGCAAAGTTACCTAACGTTGCAATTGTTCATGGGCGGCGGTGATTATTTTCATCAGTACACCGCCCGCTCCTTTGTCGGTTGTTGTATAAAAAAAAAAAAAAAAATACATCACATAATATAATATATAATTACGATTTATATTTTTATAGAATTTTAACGAAAATATTGTACAACCTTGATGCTTTCATAAAAAGATTTGCTTTTTATAGCTTTGTTTAAAAACCGACTGGCCGGTTGGCTTGGTTGGTAGGGGCCCTGCCTTCCAAGCCAGAGGTTCGATTCCCATCCAGGACAAATATTTGTGTGATGAACATAGATGTTTGCTCTGTGTCTGGGTGTAAATTATCTATTTAAGTATTTATTTAAATTATAATATGTGTATGTTTATCAGCCATCTGGTTTTCTATAACACAAAAAAAAAACGATAGTGAAAAAGTCGTTTATCGAAAATATAATATTTACCTCTATTATCTATATATATATTTCACTTTTTTCATCTCCATTTTTATTGTTGATAACAAACTCGTTAAAGAGGTAGAATAATACAGCAAATTTTATAATATTTGACTAAATGCATAAAAACTTAATATTATCAATTAATTATCGAACGTAAAATGGGTTACCTGCATGAATTGATTGTATTTTGCATATAAATCTTAAGTTAAATAAAATGGATATTAATTATAGATTTTCACACTTAAATATATAAGTATATGTACCAATATTATATTTAGATTAACCACCTAATATATAAACATTAATATAAATTGTACATACCTTGTTTAAATAACTTATGGGTTGCACGAGATCAAGTTGAGCAGCAAGGTTAAAGAACGTTTCATTTTCGTTAAATAAACCTGGTTTCAAACGAAATAGATCACCAAGCTTCTTGTTAATTATTCTCGAATGTTCCTCAGTATCGTACAGTTGTACATTTGAAAAATCTAGATTATAATTCTCATCATTTTCGACACAAGTACTCAAATGCCATACTGTTGTATTCATATACTGATTTTTAGAACAACACTTATTGAGGCATTTTGTAAATTGACATATATTATAATCTTCAGAGTTGTTTAATATAATATCACTGTTGCACAGGCATGCCGGGAGGCATATAAAAAAAATAAGGCACCAAAATTTGAACATAGCGATTGACGTGTTTGTTGAAACGATATTTCACTGTAATGGTCGCATAATCCTTTACGTTGTAATAATTACGTTCAATATAACTTCTTATCACCCTGCTGAGTACGGGATTGGGTCTGAGAACATTGAGTTAATATGTACTACGTACTAGTACATGTATCTCAATGTCTGAGAAGCCGTAATTAATAATAAATACATTGCGGTTAAAACGGAAGAATATCGCTATATTGACTCTTGAGTCATTTAAATAGTGGTGCTTATATATATTTCAGTAGTTAAAATTTCATGGAATTGGTTGGGCTCGACCCAAAATACGTCCTTTTTATACTAGCTGTACCTACCCCGCTGTTTCACACCATAGAAAACTTTTATCCTCTAGGTACATACACATACTTATGTTACGTAAAAACGGTATGTTTATTGTTGTAGCGTTAAATTGGCGAAACAGATTGGGGAAAGATTTTCGATTTACAGATATTGATTTTTTGATCATATCTCTTTGCTCCGGTTATATTTTTTTTGTATGAGATAGGCCGACGTTTGACCACAGTACCCTTTTATAGAAAGCGATGCTGTGGTATGGTACCTATGGTTATAGTTAAGAGTCATAAAGGAAGGTGGACCCCAAATACAGGCTGTCTTAAATTGGACCTATCCTAGATTGCATCCACGAGTGACATTATTTTGTATGCGCCTAACTTATTAAAAAGATCAGTAGATTATTTTCATATATATATTCTATGGGTACAATTTTATTCCATCTCATCTATATAACGATAGTAATACCAGCTATGCTAGTAGTTAAATTTAGGCAAAAGTCATTTCATATGCTTAAAGATCCACACATTTTATCATTGACTAGCTTTCCACCCGCGGCTTCACCCGCTTTGCCTAAAACCTAATAAATTAAATACTAAAACATTCCTCTTGAATCACTTTCTATTTAAAAAAATGTGTAATTTTTAAAGATCTAAGTATGCACTCACACATAGGTAATATGGCGGAAAGCGACTTTGTTTTATACTATGAAGTGAAGACTATCCGTTCACTACACATGCGCGTGTTGGATTAGAAAAAAAGTAAAAAAAGTCCTATCAAGCTATCAGTTGGTGAACGAATTCATACAAATATTATATAGCTGAAGCTGTTTGTTTGCGCATGAAAGCGCTATTCTCAGGAACCACGGTGTAATCATCATCATCATCATTCATCATCAATACATATAATAAAATTCTAGAAAAGTGATGTCTGTACAATGAAAATATTTAAAAAAAAATTAGCAGGGGTTATTATTAAATCGATCCCAAACCCAAAACTGTAGTTAAAAAATTTTTTGTCTGTTTGTCTGTATGTTTGTGCACGCTAATCTCAGAAACGGCTTATCCGATTTAGATGCGGTTTTCACTAATATATTGTGGTAATCTTCATTTAACATTTAGTGTCAATCGGTTCGTAAATAAAAAAGTTATGACCATTTAAGTATTCACGGCGAACATTTGCTAAGGCATTCTATTGTACACTATACAGTGTACGGTAAAACGTAAGTTATCTGTTATACGCTACAGTTATTATTTCTATAAATGTCCAGGTGATCATATCGAAAGTCCCCAAGGGACTTTCAGACATTTATTATACCTAGGTATAATAAATGTCTGAATGTCTGAAAATGGGTAAAAGTGGGAATGAAAAAAACTTAAGTTGTCGACTTTACTTTAGTGATATATTAAATGAAAGTGAACGACCTATCAGTAACAATAAGTCAAATTTTATCAAAATCGGTTCATCCATTTATTTGATATAGGTATAAAAGTGGTAGGTAATAAAAAAAATAATTTTGACTCAAGTGACATATTAATGAAAGGGCATGACGTGTAAAGTATAATTAGACATATTTAATCAAATCGGTTCATCCAATTACTATACCTATATATGGGTAAAAGTGGGAACGAAAAAAACGAATGTTGTCAAATATACCTAAGTGACATATCAAATGAAAGTGCATAACGGGTGAAGTACAGTTAGTTATATTTTTATCCAATTCGGTTTATCCATTTATTAGATTACAGCACAGATTACAGCGGTAAAAGTGGGAATGAACAATAATCGAATGTGGTCAAATAATATACTCAAGCGGCATATCAAAATATGAAAGAGCAACGTGTGAATTACAATTAGTAATGTTTTATCGAAATCGGTTCATCCGTTTATTACATATAGGGCACTTTAGGGGTGACAGTGGTTAGATAAATAAACCAAATGGAGCATCAAACGACAGGATATGACGTGTACATATAGGTACAATTAGATAATATGGTTTACATCAAAATCGGTTCTGCCATTTACTAGGAGTGGAAAAGGAAGGGTTGAAAGTTTGTGAAAGAAGAGGGGGATATGGGAGCGAGAGGAAAGCCACACCCTGGAAATTGAACTCTACTCAAAGCCACATAGGCCTGGCCCTTGGCAATTTTTTTCCTAAATATACCACTTCTTTTGCCACTGTGGAGTGTGGTCCATTAATTACAATTTGTGCACGGTTACGGCCCAACTTAAAAGATGTCAAGGAGCAACAAACTTATAGATATCAATATGATGCGCTATCACAAGATCTGCAGTGGAAAAACTAAATAAAATCTGGAAGGACAGGCGCATCACCAAGAACACAAAAGTGCGACTTATGAAATGTCTGGTATTTCCTATCTTTCTATATGGTGCGGAAACCTGGTCGCTCAAAATGCAGAATCGCCGAAAAATTGATGCGCTGGAGATGTGGTGTTGGAGGCGGATGCTGAAAATACCGTGGACGTCGTTCCAAACCAACGTCTCGATACTCAAGGAACTAAACATCGAAAATAGGCTTTCGTCGATTGTGCAGATGCGAATATTGAAGTTCTTTGGCCACATCACCAGAAATGAGGATTCCTTGGAGAGACTTGTGGTGCAGGGACAAATTGAGGGCAAAAGATCACGGGGCCGCTCACCTACACGTTGGACCGACCTTATCGGTAAAACGACCCAGTCCAGCCTTGTAGAATGTGCTCGCAATGCTACCGATCGTCAGAAATGGAGAAATCTTTGTATCTTTTCCAAACATTGTGCGAAAGTCTTGAAACCTCGTGTAGCTGGTGTTGCGACGTTGCCAGACCTCTTAGCGACAGCGGTTTAGTATTAGCGTCGCAGACGCGGTGAACGGACGCCGTCAAAGTGCAGCTGGGTGTCAGAAACCCCACGTAGTTCGGGACGTCTACTAAAAGGTGAGCAGTATGGTGTGATAAAATACGACTATTTTTATATAAATATTTATTTAATTTGTTTTTTTACTGTTTAAAATTATCTAAAATTGTTTCTAGGGCTCATTATGGCTCATCACATCAATGAAAATGCAATATTATCCGCACTTATGGAAGAAAATGATAGCGATACGGATGAGCTTTCTACCTGGAAGTGAAGATGACTCGGATCACTTGAGCATTCAGTCTGAAAGTGAAAGTGAAGAGGAAGTACAGGATATTACT
>CAJQZM010021081.1:0-13133 GCA_907164665.1 Colias nastes | reverse complement strand
GCCGGTTATTGTCGTAGTTGGGTTTTAGTTTTTTTACTTTTTATTATATATAATTTATAGATATAGATTTTAATATGATTGTAATGGTAAACGTTTGACTCAACTGTTTGCGGGCGCGCGTGAAGATTTAGAAGATTTGATTCGGTATGTTCACATTTTTTATAAGTTTTATAACGAACATAGGTACCTACTTAGTAACACAGTGTATACCTAATTCAAGAAAAGGGTACCCAGCAAACACTCCGAAAAATTTGGGCTTGCCCAGTCCTTACACCCTAGGCACGCCACTGTTTGTTTCATACAATATAGTAATTTGAAAGAATTTGTAGGTAACAATAGTAGGTCCTAGGTGCAAAAATAAATATTGGAGTTTGAGTTTAAACCATGAAGCATCTTAATTATTAGATTAACAATGTTTCCAAGGAATGAAATAGCAAAAATATAATTTCTCCCGCTACACTTATGCCTAGATCTATAAATTGGTTATGACAAAATGAAGATAGCTTTGCCCTTGCATTGTTACAGGATATTCCTATGAGAATTAGATGTTACACCGCTGTAAAAAGTAGCCTATATCACTCCCTTGCCTCCTCACAATCTCCAGAAACAAACAAATGCACTTTTTCATGTATAATATAAGTAGGGATTCAGCTATCAGTGTAACCACAGATCATCAAAATTAGTACAATCATTGATTGACAAACATTAATATCTAATTATGCAAATGTTTACAATTTACAGTAAGTTGAAAGGATATAAATACTGACCCTTGCCCAACGATGCCTCATTCTCTTCCACAGCTTCCTTCTCTGATGTTTCTTCATTTTCTTCCTTCTAATTACGATCAAACGAATGGCTTGCTTCTCTTCCTGCTCAAGCGCTGGCAAACCAATTTCATCTTTCTTCCAATTTGATTCAATTAATGGTAAAATTGATCTAGGATTAACTATCGGCGTATATGATAATGGATCTCTCTTTATTTTTCTTTCAGAAGGCTTTTCTTGGATCTCAAAGTTAATACTACGAGGACTGAAGTACACCGTTTTGGCTTTTGACACCAAATCATATTTTGGTTTCTCTATGCATGGATTGTTGATCGGCTTGCACTCTTTTAGCGTGTTTAATGCCGTTTTTATATTCACCAACCGTAAATCTGAAATTATGTAAGGAATAATATTTTTATAGGGAATGTAACATAACCTAAAATTTAAAACAAAACATTTGTTACTCACATTTTACGGTGTTTTGAAAGGAGCTCAACATTTTTATAACTAGCAAAATTGTCTTCTCCTATTTAAAATTAAAAGCATTATAGCTTAACGAATAATGTTTTATTTTGATTTAATTCCTAAAATATATCCATAATCCCAAACCAAACGTCCTACTTTTTAATGTCACTGTGACAAATGACAACTGATAGAGAATTGACAGTTACCAATGAATAAGGAATACAGTTACAGACAAAAAATGCAAAATTCAAATGTCAGTTCGCCAAAAAACTCGCATGTCGATCTAAAAAACAAAATAAATATTGAAACTCTTAGATCATTAAGTAATGGATAACACTCACAGGCGCTTCCCCTTTTGCCGAGGTATAAGATTTTTCAAATCGAAAAATCTTATGCATTCATAAAAACTACTTGCGTAATCGATTACAAACACTGTGCGTATTCGTAAAACATCGAAAGGACGTCTGCGAGTGCTCCGCTAAAAATGCCGTTTTGTGCTGTCAAGTCTTGCAGAAGCAAGTCAAACACATCAAATATTAAAAAAGATGGAATAACCTTTCATTTGTAAGTATTTTTTTATTTTTTTTACGTAAATAATAAATATCAATTTAAATGCAATTTCTAATAATCGTCGATGTATCGTTTAGCGATATGATCAAGACAAATAATCGAGTCATGTGTTTACTCGATCATTGATGCGGCCTCACGAGACTATCATGGAAAGAAAATATACAAATTTAATCTTTATGAACTAAGAGATAAAGTTGAATTTAAAACGCGATATTGAACCGCATTCCCCACGAGACTATATTTTATAGAAATACAAATTTAGCGAGACTATCTTGAAAAGAAATACAAATTTAATCTTTATGAACTAAGCGATAAAGTTGAATTTAGAACGCGATATTGAACCGCACTCCCCACGAGACTATAAAGCGATGTAGCGAGACTATCTTGAAAAGAAATTCAAATTTAATCTTTATGAACTTAGTGATAGAGTTGAATTTAAAAACTCGTCGCTTAAAAGGTCGTAAATTTTTACGACTTTCTTTAGTGACGGACTGCTTTTAACTTGAACGTCGATAAAAAAATATTTTTCTAAGTATAATTTGAAATGAGATGAGAATTAATCTTTATTATATTAAAATTTTACACAACGCATAAAAAGGAGTATAATGTTTATTTTGTAAGTCTTGTATATATTTATTAAAATTTACGCTCGGTTAATTTTAACTGGCAGAACATTTTAATGGTACGGAACCCTTCGTGCGCGAGTCCGACTCGCACTTAGCCGTTTTTTTGTAATGTTAATCTTGTAACCTTTCTATTATATTGTAATCTATACTAATATTATAAAGCTGAAGAGTTTGTTTGTTTGTTTGTTTGTTTGTTTGAACGTGCTATTCTCGGGAACTACTGGTCCGATTTGAAAAATTCTTTCGGTGTTAGATAGCCCATTTATCGAGGAAGGTTATAGGCTATATATCATCACGCTACGACCAACAGGAGTGGAGCCACGGGGGTGAAACCGCGCGGAGCAGCTAGTTTGTTTATATGTATGTATTAATATTGCGTATATTTCAGATTTACAAAAAATCCTGCTTTAAGGCTAAGGTGGATTGAATGCTGTGGGAGAAAATCAGAATGGACACCTCGGTACAGAAATAATAAAAATTTCTGTACCGATATTTATTTTATCTTATATATAAAAATGAATCGCAAAATGTGTTGGTAAGCGCATAACTCGAGAACGGCTGAACCGATTTCGATAATTCTTTTTTTATTATATTTCTTGAAGTACGAGGATGGATCTTATGTAGAGAAAACGTAAACATGTACCACGGGCGTTGAATATAATATGTGATGTGTTGAATAAATACATATTCAAATACAAATAAAATGGCGTTTTATTGTTTTTTCGTATGCATATAATAATGATGAAAACGTTACAAATGACCTGTGTAGTATTTTTTATGAATATAATATTAATGTTATTTCTAATTTCAACAAAATTATTATTTTTGTAATATCGATATGGTTACATCCCTTTAGAGCGATTGTATTATTACGTATATGTACAGAGATTTTTCTGTGTAATCGATGTATGTGTGCAAAAACATGCTAGTCTGTCAATTTTGTAATAGTTTGAGTTTGTAAAGACACAAATTATTTTTGTGAATGTGTGATTGTGTTTCAAAGTGTGAGTTACCCTCCCCGCACCAAAATCGGCAGAAAGTTTAGTTAGAACATTTGCCAGCGTGCTCCATCCATTACTTAATGATCTAAGTTGAAACTAGACAATCATCGGAATTCACATATTTTCAAAGTTTAATTTAAACGTGCTTTTATGTTCCAAGGTAACGTCTGTGGTCCAAACATTTTTGCTAATCACATGTTATTTAGTTTATTTGCCTAGTTAATTTGCTTCATACGGATTCCACCGATAGAGGAAAATTAATATCTTCCTTGAGATTCAAAAGTTACATAAATTTAATGGGCTCCTTAAAAATATCAATTAATACACATCAGTAGTTAAATAATAATTTAATTATTAATTTTTAACAACTCTCTATCATGAGGAACAGCACCAACATCACCTACTACAGCAATTGCCATCTGATTAACTGAAAACAAAATATGATTAATATAAAATAAGGCATTGTAATAAACTGGAATGAGTTCATAGACAACAATAAAATTATAACTTATATAGGTAGTAAAGTATTTTTATTTAAATTAACAGAATCTTAAAAAAATACAATTGGCTAGAGTCTGGCCAGCCAAAGCTGAACCCAGTAAAGGGCGGCAAATTTAAAAAATATGGACCTGGTAACATCGGCTCAGTTAGGAAAAAAAAATTTTGATACTTTTGATAGGTGATCAATGTACCCATTAGGTACACAACAAAATATCAGGATTTAAAAGTTATTAAAGGATGTGGTAGCCCTGTCAATAAAACATTTAACTTACATTATTTTTTTTGTATTTACTAATCATTGTAACTCTTTGTATTTACTAATCATTATAAATAAAAGCTGCCATTTCAACACTAAAACCAATAAATTCGCAAATAATTTGAACCGTTTTCAACAAAACTGACAACTAACTACGCAGAAACGCCATGATAACATTCCATCTAGTGTGGCCGCTACAAAAAACACTGGGTTCAGCTTTGGCTGGCCAGACTCTATAATTTCAATTTCCTTACTTTTAGTCGACAAACATTTAGCAGTGCACGCTATCTCATCCACACTGATCGCGTCTATCATAGCGAAGCAGTCGACCACGCTGTCCAGCTGAATGTTACTGGCGAGCTGCAGCGCCAGGCCTTCAGACGATGTTGCTGCGTCTTCTTCGTGGAGAGCTAGATTTACTTCTGTAAAGCAAAAAAATAAGCTTCTTATTTTATTTTATTCGCATACGTAACTAGTTACGATTTCCATAAAATAATGTGGTAAATAATAAAATTAAAGTAAATGCTGAGTGTAAAATTTTCTATTTACCTGCATATTATACCTTTTTCTATATCGTTAAAAATCTGATATCATTTCTTTATTCTGTGAATTGTGACGTCCAGATTTTTAATTACCTATCTACCTATTGAAGTAATCAATAGAAAGATAATTAATAGTAACAGGTGTTAGGTCATTGGAAGAATTTTTGCTTTTGAACTTACTTAATCTCTTCTTGCCTATTTCAATTTGTTTAAAGTCCAAAGCACCGACGTTTGTGAGAAACTCGACGAGTGCGCTGGCGTTCTGGCAGGCTGACTGTGCACGAGTGTTGCATAATATACCTATTTATGATAATTGATATAGTCTTAATTTGATTGCCTTGAAAAAGTTAGCAACATTGTTTGATAAAGTATATATACGATGAACATACGCGACGACAGAATATTGTAAACTGATATTGTATACAATTCAAGGTACCATAGCCACAAATCTTAAAAGCAAAACTGATGAAAAGTAACTAACAATAAACAAAATGTAGCACCACAATAACAACAATACAAACTAACCAAAAACCCCCGTCTCCATATACGATATATTAAAAGCTCTGTAGTTGGTATAGATGTCGTCTCCAGCCATCAGGCCGAGGGGGCCCTGCGGGGTGCGGTCCAGGTCGTGCTGGCCAGAACTCACGTTACCGGTACCACACGCGGCTGCTATTATTGCATGCTTGAAAAGGTCCCTGTTGGGGTTTGGAAGTGTACAGTATGACAATATCAATACTTTATGCTAACAGTATTTTATTCAATTAGATAAATACTAAATAAATAAGTACATCTTTTATTGGGTGGACCAAAAATAAAATAGTAGAAGAAGAAGGACTAGTAGATAATTTTTTTTAGAAATATATGGGCAATTTCAGGATCAACAACAAGAGAAAATGTGACAAATGCTGTGCCTATGTTCCTTTATTTATTTTAATGGGTACATAGAAAACCAACAGGCAAAGTCAACATTTTGATTCTGCAAACTCCATAATATTTGATTTTGATTTAGCTACCGTATAATGTAATAACAATAACAATTGATTTAATATCAACAATATAAGACGTAAATACAAAATAACACCTACGTCACATCATAAGTTCCGCAGCCAGGCACGACTGCTGCGATACAAGTATCTTTACCAGCTCCTAGGTCACAATACTCAAACCCAGCTTTGGGTCTCGAAGCCATCTGTGGGCGTTCTGGTGGCCTGATCTTTAGAATGAAGGTCTTAATGATGAAAATGAAAATAAGATACGTCGAACTACTTATATAAGTTTTAATGCGAAATTTTCTTTTCAGTATAATTATGCCTACCTTTTTCATTATTATCAAGATGATACTTAACTAGATCTTTTTCCGATATAAACTTGTAAATTTTTTTTAGAATGTCAGGAACTATCCTATTAAGTATCTATTTTCTATGATCTTACATCAGAAAACTTACCCTAGACGTTTCAATATTATCAGCTATCTCCAAAGTCTCTTCAAAAGGCACTCCGACACTCGCGACTGTACATTGAGAAGACTTGAAGTTCTCATAAACAAACGCACACATTCTCTCGTGAGACATGCTTGCGACCCTGCTCTCCTCGCAATAAATAGAATTGGCTAAGGGTCCCGCCCAGCAGGCTTTCTGAACGAGGTCAATACAAAGTTGTTCTGGAGTTAATCTGAATAAGTCATCTCTGACTTGTGGCATGCAGTCATCGATTTCCCAATGGTTGTAACACATCCTATAGAAGAATATTTCTTTAAACTAGCTAAAGCTATGCATATATGAAAATGAAATGATGCCCAACTTCGAAAAATTCAACCTATTCCAATATGCAATAGCCAGACTATGATAGATTTACCTGGCGGCCGTGTCCAGCAAATAGTATTTAACATCAGTAAACACAGGGAGGGGACAGGCCAACGTGTAGGCAACGTATTGCCTATTAGAGGTAACTGTAAGATGTGCTCCAGATTGCTGTAACACTCTCATCTTGGAGAAAGCAGTATACCCGCACCCTGAGGCTGGTGACGTCGCTCTTAGGAAATGGGTTACTCCGAAATCGTCTTTGGTCTCGAAGCGGGATCCTGCCTATAAACTGATGTCTATTGTGATCTTTGAATATTATTGTGTATTTTAGTTAATATTTGTAAATGAAATTGTGTTTTTTTTTTGTTTGTTTCCGTTTAAAAACATGCGTCTTCTTTATGTCAAAGGAACAACTTTTTACTTTTCGTTTTACTACAGATTCGGCATTACAATTGTATTTTTGGAAGTAAATTCTGATAACACAGCACTATCATTCGTAATTCCTAATTACTAATATAGAGTAGACAGACATACAGTTTATGTAGGTATTGAATTATTCAATAACTTATGACTTATTCCCAATCAATATACCAGTCCTATACCAATTTTCTACACATAAACTATAATTTCTCCAATCTAAGACCTGAAACATAATAGTGCAAGCCGCCATCTGATTCCCCATGGCCTTCGCAGCGGCAATCTTGATGCCGTTCATCATTTCTGACCTCTGGACCCGCAGCGGGCCATACTGGGAGCTCGGCCAGCACAGGGTCCACACTGACTGGCTTTGGGAAAACCTTCTCACACTCCGGTAGTAAAACGACATAATTCTATTTTAATATGTTATGGAATGACAATGAAGATACCACAAAGATGCCAGATTTTAGTTTGACAGCGATTGTTGTTTAAAAAGTTAGTATTGTAGATAATAAGTTCGAGTCAGATTGCTCATTACTATTTTACAAATAAGCTGAAGATTGCGTGTTTGTTTGAACATACTTATTTTAGGAATTGATGGAAAGATTAATGACTAACTTTTACTACCTATTTCTCTTAGATGTTTGTATCAGCTTGTAAAAACGAAGTAAACACCAAAATTAAAATCGATATTTTAGTTTTATAGCATTCAAATTCTTTTATAAATATAAATTTTTAAAGAATACAAAAATATCGATCACGAGATGCGATTCGAACCCGCGTCTTCTGCCTTGCCGGGGCGACGCGGACGCCTGACCACTCGACCACCAGTGATCCCGCCAGAGCCATCACATTTATTCTATTCTTTATAGTCCTTTTCACGTATGATGATTCCTGTGACACTTCATCGTGTTCCGAATTACGTATTTTATGTTTAAAACGCCAAAATAATTTTAGTGCATAATATTTTTATTTTATGGCGGCATTATTACCAAAAATATAAAAATGAAACATCTTAAGCTTATAAATCAAAAACAGTATTGTTTAGTTTAATATAATGAAAAATAAAATAAAATAACACAAAAATATAATACCTACGCAATTCGTGAACATGAAATGGATCGTTGAAAAATCATAGAGTTGGAAAATCATATAATCGGCGCCCATCTTGTGATCGTTTGTCAATCGAGTCAATCGTCTGTACGAGTGCGTCAGCCTTGTATACAAGTTGCATTTTTATATTGATACTTTACGTGGTATTCTGTTATTGTTACTAATTGTTATTGTTGACTTTTTGTTGCTGTTGTTTGCTAAGTTTCCTTAGTTAATTGTTGGCGAAATGCCGAAAAAACTAATTTTGGTACTTTATTCAAATCGATTTCATTTCCATATAAAATATTATCGATTATCGGAAACAATTGATACGATTTCAGTAAAGACATCTCTACACGTGTCAAAAATCGATGTGTCACAGAAATCATCTTAGGTGGAAAGGACTATAGTCTGCATTATGTCTTAAAAATTTATAACACCGAAATTGTTTAAGTAGTTAAATGCTAGTAAAAAAATATCATTTATATTTAAGACTTCTGTTTCCACCGCGGCTTTGTTTGCGTGAATTTAATTTAACCGTTTGACACAATCCATACTAATATTATAAATGCGAAAGTAACTCTGACTGTCTGTCTGTTACTCAATTACGCCTTAACTACTGAACCAATTTGCATGAATTTGGTATAGAGATATTTTGATACCCGAGAAAGGACATAGGCTACTTTTTACGCCGGGACATAGGATAGGTTTTATCCCGGAAATCCCACGGGAACGGGAACTATTCGGGTTTTTCTTTGACTGCGCGGGCGAAGCCGCGGGTTGAAAGCTAGTACATAATATTATGTATGTTCCAAAGCACATTTCTATCGTCAACACTGTTTTCAAGACAACATGTTTTTCCCTTATTTCTTATCTCTTACCTTGATCAAATTCTTCAACATCCCTTCGAAGTGAAAGCGATATACAAACATATAAACACACTATTGTATTTATAGTGTTATATTATAGTGATTGCCACAATCAGGAAACCCATTCTTATCATGAGTAAATCTTGCATTGCAACTGATAAAGATGAACTACAATGTAAATTATATAATCAAGTTACAGGGTGTTCAATTATTTCAATATCAAATTAAAAAAGCTTCGGTATTATTAGAAACATAGCAGTGCAAGAAAGTCGTAATTTCTATCTAATAAATTTCTTATTTTATTCAAGCATGGGTACACAAATAGATTTGTATAATATAATTGCACCCGACTTATTAAAAATAATAATCACTCCCTTTTATGCACTGATTGCTAGTAAAAATATGATTGAGATTTCAGACGCCGTAAAATCGATAGTTTTGAAAAAAAATGTTTCAAAGTTTAAAAATCATAGAAATATTATTTTGAATAGTTAGAACAACCTATCACTTTTATGGCCCCCTACTCTGTAAGACAACAGCTATTTTGTAATCGTTTTAATGCTATCCGATATACCTACTTAGTTACTTTATGTTTATTTGTTCAGGTACTCAATGTCAAGTTAACATTAACAATTGATTAACATACATTTAATTTATCTCACTGTACATACAAAGTAAATATTATTGATTGTTAAAAATATATAGTATAATAATAATGTTCATAGCAGTTAGTAGTCTACTTACAAGCCGCAGGGGACTCATTTATTGCCTATATAGGCACTCTATATAATTTCTACTACAAATTAACTAACAGGATCTTACTAATTAATTACTTAACAGGATCTTAGAACTTTCTTAGATCATATAAAGTGGTTCTAAAAGTGCGATTAGTATAAAACGCTAATAATCTATAGAAGTCTCTCATATATTAAGTCTTAGCCATGGATAAAGCATATAACGTGATGGATGAAAACTTTAAAGACGATCCAGCATTTTCCAAATTCCTCGACAACAATGATCCTCTCGGACATTTACGACAGAGGTTCTATATAAGAAAAAATACAATTTACATGTGCGGAAATTCGCTGGGCTTAATTTCCAAGGATGCAGAAGACACAACCCTTGATTTGATACAAAAATGGAAAAACGAAGGCGTACAAATTTGGAATGTAGAAGAAAATAAGTACTACTTATATTCTTCTCATATAGCAAAGCTTATGGCTCCTCTAGTGGGAGCTGACGATGACGAAATCGCGGTTGTAGGCTCGACCACCGTCAACATTCACCAAGTGATAAGCACTTTCTATAAACCCACCAAGGATCGATACAAAATACTGCTTGATGATTTAAATTTCCCCACCGATAGATATGCTATAGATAGCCAAGTAAGAACAAAAGGTTATACACCCGAAGAAGCAGTGAAAATTGTTAAATCTGTGAATAAATTCATAAACGAAGACGATGTTATTGAAGCAATGACTGAGGATGTAGCAGTAGTATTCCTTCCTTCAGTTTATTATAGAACTGCACAGATTCTGGATATGAAAAAAATAACCGAAGCAGCGAAAGATAAAGGTATTATAGTAGGCTGGGACTTATGTCATGCAGTGGGGGCAATAGAGGTTAATTTAAAATCTATAGACGCGGATTTTGCTGTGTGGTGTACGTATAAGTATTTGAACGGTGGTCCGGGATCTTGTGGGGCGTTGTATATAAATCGGAAACACTTCCAGCTCTTACCAGGACTAGCTGGTTGGTTCGGGAATAGAGTGGAGACTCAATTTTTATTACGTCAGAAGTTTGACCATCGTAAGGATGGTAATGGTTGGCAAATTGGAACCCCGCATCTATTCTCTATGGCACCGCTAGAAGGGTCGTTGAAAATGTTTATCGATTGCGGTATGAAGAAGATTAGACATAAATCATTAAAATTAACTAGCTATTTGATGTTTTTGATTGATAATAAGTTAATTCAGTATGGTTTCTCGATTGGGAATTTGCGGGAAGACAGTAAAAGAGGGGGACATGTATGTTTAGAACATGAAGAAGGTTACAGGATATCTCTGGCATTAAAAGAAAGGGGTGTTGTTCCAGATTTCAGAGATCCTAATGTTATTCGTTTAGCTCCAGTTGCTTTGTATACTACTTATAGCGAAGTCTATACTATGGTTGAAGTATTAGTGGATATTATGAAATCTGAATCGTATAAGAAATTTAGTTGTAAACGGAATGTTGTGGTGTGAAAGATGTTTTATTTAGTAATTTCTTCAGTATTTTGCATATAATTTTCCAATTTTATGGCTCATAGCCAATTTTTCATTTCCAGTATTATCTTGAAATATGTATTTACAATACATTTTAATAAACTTTAAAGCTATGCGCTTAGTAAAGATTCATAATTATTGTTTCTTGTAACAGTATTTTGTGAAATGGATTTGCAAAAATAAAACAATAAAATCGTTTTTTTCATGGTTTTATTTGAAAATAAGCTTATTCTATTCATCTATTTGTAATGTGATTATACAATCCGTTCAAAACGTTTCTAAAATTTGATAAAATTTAAATTTAAACCCTAGTTATAATCACATCACATTCGTGTTAAATAAAAAAAAAAATCTATGTATAACAAAAACAAAATGTCAAAATATTTTGGGTTTCCGAACGAATACTTTGAATGGCAACACATTGCCAGTTTGTCAACCGAATAATCATATTATCGTTACTTACAATGTAGATTTTAAAAAAAATGCCTAATCTATTAAACCTTAAATATACTCTTTCTATTTAATATTTACAGTAATTTACATCACAAGAACTATGTTGCACGGCGGCCGTACAACGTTTTAAATTATTTTTCAATTTTTATAAACCACAAGGAACTACTGTTAAGATCATCCGTAAATTTTTCGTTTTTTTTTTTGTTTTCTCTCTTATCTTTTACAACATTAATATAGTTATAAATGTAGGTCTTGAAACGCCAGTACATTACTTTTTAATTTTCACAAATAACATCAATTGAGCTAATTACCTATCATTTGTCAAAATTATTACAATCCTACATCGTTCAGGCAAGAGAGGAATGACGTTTTATGCTTTATTAGTGAAAACAATGTGAGCAAACTAAAATCCAAACTGCGAATTTCGAAAAACGTTTAAATTTCGTTAAAAAAGCGGGCATAGATAACATAGCTATGGAACACGGTGTGTCTATGGTCGCGGGCTGACACTTGTCTATGGCAAGTCTTGCCGGAGCTTGTTCGTTCGTTTGTCTGTCCGTCAGCCGCCACGCGCGTGTCCGCTCACAGCGCATATTGATTTACAGATGGTTCGGACTCCGCTTGGAATTCCTGTAAAGTAAAAACAAATATCGTAAAAAAAGTACACTCCGATATAATAGAACGTATGAAATAATATATTATTTGGCTCGCTACTACAAACTGTAAAATAATGTCAAAAGGGTTTTTAAAGTTAAAAAAAAAACTATTCCGATAACGTCTATAAAAAAATAAAAATTACAAAATTTAAAAAAAAATACACAAATTATCTCATCACTCGCGTGCATAATAACACTGTTTATCACTATCTAATAAAAAAAATCATCTACAAACGTTAAAACTATTGCCATAAAAAATCACAAAAAATAATCAAATCACAGACGCGTTTCTACACTATCTACCATCATTAATGCCACCTATATCTTAAAACTCCTCCCCGCCCCCCAAAATTTACAAAAAAAAATTCAAACTAATAACGTTAACAAAAAAAAACAAATTATCTCGTCACACACCGTCACATATTGAAGCCGTCTTGTGTGCGAGTAAAAAATGCCGTGTCGCATGTCTCCTGCAAAAGAAACGTCACAGTGTTCCTTTTTTAACGTTTTAGATAATATTCTACGCAATCGCAAGTACTTCATAAAAATGCTATTTCAAAACAGAAGACAGAAAAAGGGAAGAATATTTTATAGCAGCGATACATTTCCCTACATCATTTATAACCCAAGTTGAAAAAGAAAATCACACTTCAATTTTCTTTTTCAAATTTTTGTTCAAAATCAAATAAAAAATATTTCGTGCGTCACGTGTCAGGTGTGATGTGTCAGGTGTGATGTGTAACGTGTGATGGGTAACGTGTGATGTGTAACGTGTGATGTGTGATGGGTTACGTGTGATGTGTAACGTGTGATGTGTGATGGGTAACGTGTGATGGGTAACGTGTGATGTGT
>CAJQZM010021080.1:0-14239 GCA_907164665.1 Colias nastes | reverse complement strand
AAAAAAATTAGATAGTACATAAAGAGCTTTATAAAATATACGCCATAAAGTGCTTAGAGATATACAAAACAGATATTTGCCTGAATGATAAATTATTTTTAATTTTGTATAATGTTATTATAATATGTATACATTTTAATTTTAAATGAGACACAAAAAAGTTTATTAACCAATAATAATTTTGTGGTAATCCTATGTAATCTAATGGCCTTTTTTCAATTATTTCTAGCATGAAGGATTTTTGTATGTTTTCGTTTGTAATGTCAGAAACATCTACAGAAGTAGTAGTAGTAGTGCTACCCTGTGTTGATGGTATGGCATCATCAATATCAATTTGTTCACTATTAAAGTCATCATCATCTTGACAAAAAGATAATGGAGCTGTCTTAATTTTACTCAAAGAACAGTTAGTGGTGCGATCTGCCATTTTTGGTTTCACTTGCACACCTTTATTACATAATAAAATCATCTTATTTTCTGTGACACTATCTATCTCCATTGGAATTGCTGCTGATGATGTGCTTGGCTGAGGTTCCCTTAATGGAGATATATTGGGTAGGAGGGACTGCGGTAAAGAAGCTTTGAGTTTGGGTCGTCCTCTCATAGTTGACCAATACATGTAGTTAGTTATATCTTCTTTTAACTGCAACAAATATTGATGTAAATAATGGATTGAAAGAAATCTTAGTTGGTAAATATATTGCCAGAAAAATATTCAAGTATACTTTATTAGTTTGAATTAGTTTAAGGAGAACACAAATATTGATTTGAGAATCAAAATCTATGTAAACAAATTTCTTCAAAAAAACAATTCTGCTATTCTAAAATCTGAATAATGTTACATTGAGATGATCTTCACATATGTAAAGGCTACGCTTAGGGCAATCAACACCCACTGCTTTACACCAGTCTTGCTTAGACGCACTGGGCACCACAAAAAACATTTTTTCTTTATGTTTAATAGAATTGTTCTTGCAGGAAGGAACAAAACAATATTTGGCCTCTTTAAAAGGTGTATATTTTTCATTTGGATTCATCGTGAGATTAAAATCCAAAACAAAAACAAAATAACACGTTCTAACAATACTTCGTTAGGTAGCTTGAATAATCACAAACAGTAAACACTACAACTATTGACATTAGAAATATGACATAGGACATGCCATTGCCATGTAAACGTCAAATTGATAGTTTTTTTTTTTTAACATAGAAAATTAGGCTAGGGCGCGTTTTTATTCCTCCGTATGTATGACGTCATCATAACATTTTTCGTTTTTATTTAATTTCTCCTAAAATATGCGATAAAAAAATTAAATAAATTTTTTTCTGTAATCGCAATAGCAAAATAAAGAAACGGTTTTTTTCTTTCATGGCCTTATAAAAAATGAAATGTTGTCAATTATAGTCGTAATTTTTCTGAGATAACTTTTTAATCAAGTGAGTTTAGGGCATTGAAAATTTATGGAATTCTTAGTGTCAAGAAGTGTGTAAATAACAAGAAGCTTATATCTTATACACTGGAGATTTCGGTATGAACATTTGACGTGTAACAAGAAAATTGTTGTGTTTTATCACTTTCACACCTAACTTGGTATTGCCACTGTTAATACGAAGTTTTCCCAAGGCTACTATGTATGCTGTAATATTCTGTGCAAAAGGTTAGTTTTTGTACATGAGTTTGTTGA
Organism: Colias nastes; assembly: GCA_907164665.1. Lineage (NCBI taxonomy): Eukaryota > Metazoa > Arthropoda > Insecta > Lepidoptera > Pieridae > Colias > Colias nastes. The sequence continues at coordinate 12,554 of CAJQZM010021080.1, read as the reverse complement.
TAAATTGCCAACAACGTCATTCAGAAGCATTGTTGGATGAGACAATTATTATTTATGCTAAATAAAATAAGTATCTGAACCAATTATTAAAAAGTAGGGATGCATCGATACGCCTTTTCACCGATACGATACCGATACCGATACTCTTATAAAAATATCGGCGATACCGATACCGATACCGATACGCTTACTTGGAATTCAAAAATAGAAATAACTACGTTAAAAACAACCGACTTCAAACCTATTTGATAAATAGCACATCTAAATAATATTTAGTAATTAATAATATCAAATCATTTTTATTTTTTACTTTTCCGTTTTTGAAGGCGGTTGTTTTTAACGTAGTTATTTTTATTTAATACTTTTTAGTGTATTTTTCAACACGAATCAAACGATCCCAAACTCGTTAGTGTTTGGCACGGACTTCAAACCTATTTAATAAATAGCACATCTAAATAATATGTAGTAATTAATAATATCAAATCTTTTTTATTTATTTTTTACTTTTCCGTTTTTGAAGTCGGTTGTTTTTAACGTAGTTATTTTTATTTAATACTTTTTAGTGTATTTTTCAACACGAATCAAACGAGCCCAAACTCGATAAAGTTGAGTCAATATATTACTGAGTTCCTATGGCCACCTACCGATTCCATCATCAAATCAGCTCTATGTCATGATAATGTTTCATCGCTATCCAATTTACATACGTATACAAAATTTCAGCTCAATCGGTTACCGGGAAGTGAATCAAATTTACTTGCTACATTTCAAATAAGTCATCAAGTACAGACAAAAATGCTCATAAAATAAAAACTACTGGGCCTATCCAAATAAAATTTTTACGGGACCAATTCGACACCATCCCGCATCGAACAAAGAAAGAATCACGTAAATCGGTTCAGAAACCTCGGAGTAATCGGTGTACATACATAAAAAATAAAAAAAATTATACCGGCCGAATTGATAACCTCCTCCTTTTTTTTGAAGTCGGTTAAAAATGAAGGTATAATAAATAAATCACAAGTCAGATTTTCCTTTTATTAATATAAAAAGTAGAGACATAATTAGGCAATTAAAAATTTTAGTAATTAAAATTAACATTGATATGATTTTTGTTTAAAAAACAAAGTACATAATCTTAAGTTTTGCGGAGAAAGCGATTTCGCAAGTCTGTTTGAATAAGACCTACGCTGGAAAATAGTCTCTCAGATGCAACAGACTCATTTGGAAGCTAAAGTACTTCTGCGCATTTTTTTTCAAGTTTGGGTATCAAACATCATTGCGCCAGAAAACGAATGGATCTGCATCTCTCGATATATTGGGACAACTCAACAACACCCTCACAAGCGCAGGGTTTCCCCGAGCATTGTTCATGCCTCATTTGCAACGGAATAGACGAGACAACATGCTCATTTACACTACATTTTTAAATTAAAAAGTATCGTTGTATCGGTCATAAAAATATCGTCGATACCGATATATCGGCTAACCCGAAGTATCGCCGATATATCGGTATCGGTATCGGTATCGGATGCACCCCTATTAAAAAGCGATACTCCCTGATTATGGGTAGTTACCATAATAAAATTGTAGCAACTCTCACTTTGACAATATGGCATAAGTGTCAAAAAAATTGCGTCGCTTCGAATATTTAAGTTAATATTGTTGCGTATTTAATAAATATTTTCCGAATATAAATAATGTATTGCATTGTGAAAAATTGCAGAAGTTTTTGGACACCAAATTCTGGCATAAAATTTCACAGGCAAGTGTATATTTACGCTATTTACAATATTCCTCAATACTCATGCATTTACCTGTTTAGAATCATTTTCATGGCAAAAATCGTCAATTTTATCATCATTTTAGTAATCAATCATGCTAAATATCTTCTATCTATCTTCTTTTCCTAATAATTTCATCATTTTTCAATAAACCAATTTAACAAGTAAGGTAACCATGATGACGAGTTTTTACGGATAGCGAAGAGAAAATATTGTAATAGTTAACAAAATTATGATGAACATTTAGAACACCATTTCAAAGATTTTTATACTAGTAATGAAACAACGCACGACATCGATATTGCACTCACATGTGGTTTTATGTTTGTTCTTCTTAAACATAGAAATTAATAGTTCTTTTAACTTACCAATTTTTTTTTGTTTTACTTATTTCAGCTTTCCAAAAATGAAATAAAAAGAAATAAATGGCTGTCCATAGTGCCTATCAAGGGTAAAATTTATCAACATGCCAGAATATGCAGTTTGCATTTTAAGCCTGAGGATTACGGTCCAGAAAAAAAATACCTTTTGAAAAGTGCTATACCTTTTTATTTACCACATTCTTGTTACTGCGTCTCAACTGTGGATAAAGTAATTTTAATTATATTATAATTAACCACCATGAAACCATTAGTAACCGTAAGTACAGCTCCTGAAAGACATACGAATTTCTGAGAACTGTAATATCGTTACCACACATCAACACTAGCGATGCAACTCTCCCTTTGGAATATTGAAAAGTTTTAGACTGAAGCTTGAGTAACCAAAACGATGTTTTAATGTATGTAGCACTCATTTTAATTAAAAAATCGTAGTATGAGATCAAAAGTTATCAAGCGTTATTTAAAACTATCATTCTCTACCAATTAAAATGGTATGTACCTATAAAGATGATAATTATTCATGTAAGTTGACCAGTAATATTATAATATAAATACTGTTAAAAATATATGTCGTTATTATTTATAGACCATGATTTTTAGTTTTTTTTATTTCGAAAAATCCTGAATATACAAACCAGTGTGGTCACCCACAGAAAGAGACAAAAAACAACACTGACGTCATTCAAGGTTATATTTTCTTGTGACAAGTTAATGGTCATAGTGCAATCTCCAGTGTATTAGATATAAGCTTCTTGGTAAATAAGTTAGCGTTTCCTTCTGGCTACTAGTGCTGATTTATATCAAAAACATGATTTTGGTAATATTTGTTCCACATTACTTAGATTTTAACGTGTATTGATTGAAAACAATGATTCTAAATTACAGATCAGAATCAGTCTTATATATCTATAAAATATATGAGAAAATGGGTTGAATTTACATATTCTTTCCAGTTCGAGTTATTTTATGTATGGTTTACTTTTAACTGTATTTCTCAAATACTACCTACAGATGACGACGATCCTCGCTTCGAAGTGGACAAGTGCGAAGACGATCCTGCTTCCAAATACCGCACTAGAGCTTCCCGCATAGTGTCTGTAGGAGGTGACTTGCGCGAGCGCAGCTGTGATTCACTTGTCATGTGCATTGTGACTACCCTTAACCAGGGATTGAGGAATGGTGGTGGAATCGGGGATATACTGCGCGCGCCGGCTAGTTTTGTGAGTATTTTGGAAACTATGATGACTGGATTTATGGCAGAAATATAAAAATAAATAACTTGATTCAATTGACAAGACCCTTGTGCTTTGTTTTATTCTTTAACTCTTCATCTCTTTCTTCTTTTAAAAAAGCGAACAGACCATCTAAAGTGATTGCATTCATCAGGTAACTTAAAAGGGCATTTGCAAGCTCTGATATAAGACTTGACTATCTTACACATGCATCAATATTAAAGTGGAAGAAGATTTTATTCGTGAACAAATGTTTCGTATTCTTTATATAAACGATGTTACGTACTTATACCTCTTATTATCCAGGAACCATTATTCGTGGCGCGTGTAGTATACGACCTACTATTCTTCTTCGTGGTGATCATTATCGTTCTGAACCTCATCTTTGGTGTCATCATCGACACCTTCGCTGACCTTCGTAGCGAGAAACAGCAGAAGGAACTTATTTTGAAAAATACTTGCTTTATTTGTGGTGAGACTTTTTGTTTTGCTAATTTATTCTGACTAGCATCTTCTCTTATAATACTAACTTTGTCTACTCTGTTTACAGTACTATTAAAAAGAGGACAGTTTTGATTGATTGTTTGTATTGACACGTCAAAAATGTTTTACCTCTTAGAAATTGATTCAACAGCAGTAAATTATTTTTTTCTTTAATACTTTATAACATTCAAGCTCGGCAGAAAATAAGTTTGGCATAAATTTTGTCAATTATAACGATCATATAGATGCAATAATAAATTTATGTTAAACTTCTTTAATCTTTGACTTCCTAGCTGATATAAACTTTTTAACAGGTTTAAACAGATCAGCGTTCGACAATAAAACAGTATCATTCGAAGAGCACATAAAGAGCGAACACAACATGTGGCACTACCTGCACTTTATGGTGCTCGTGCGGGTCAAGGACCCCACGGAGTTCACAGGTCCTGAGAGCTACGTGCACTCTATGATAAAGGTAATTTATCTATGCTTTTGTGGAAAAATTACAGATTAAAAAAAATTGTTAAAATATTCATACCAAATATTATGTGGATTTCACTAAGGCATTTGATAAGGTTGATCGTTTGTAGTATTCATGCTGTTGTTAATATGCATACTGGTTAATGCTGCAATGTTTGCAATGTATTTAAACAATAAAAATTATAATTTTCAAAGATGGTTACGAATCCCTATAATCATTTTACCTTTGTAAATACTTCGGGGTTCTCCAAGGCTCACGACTAGGGCCTATTTTGTTTATGTTTCATATCAATGACTTGATACATCAAATTCACTACACATAATACTCTCCGTAGACGATTTTTCAAAAATATAGATAATCATGTAGATATTTAATGCCTTCAAGCCGATTTGAATCGGACCAATCTGTTTTTAACAAGCTATAAGCATTTGATAAAGTATTCCATCAACGCATATTTTCGATAAAAAAGATAGTAAGCAAGATCTGTTACGTATGCAAGTTAGAGTCCTTACTATTAACATGCTGTATAATTTGGTCATTATCGTATGTATGAAATAGAAGTGGACCTTATTCAAACCTTGAGGTACACCCGAGCAATTTTTTTATTTATAAAAGCCACTATCCTTTATTAAGTAATCCATGCATATCTTTGCTGTTATATTGGGCACACTGTTGTGTTCCCTGTATATTTTTATGATTATTTTGATTATTAATCGGATATGTTTCATAGAATACGTTATCAAACGCTTATTGAAAGTCCGAAATGTTTTTCAGTCGAACAACTTAGATTGGTTCCCGCGTCTGCGCGCACTGTCACTAGTGGGCGGAGGTGAGGGTGAGGGCGGAGAGCTGGAGCTGCGCGCGCTGCAGGCGCAGCTCGAGCGGGCGCAGCTCGCCGTGCGCACGCTCACCGACCTGCTCACCGAGCTGCGCGACCAGGTACAGCAGCTGTGGCGAGCTGGAGCTGCGCGCGCTGCAGGCGCAGCTCGAGCGGGCGCAGCTCGCCGTGCGCACGCTCACCGACCTGCTCACCGAGCTGCGCGACCAGGTACAGCAGCTGTGGCGAGCTGCACAATACATTGCCAAGGTGGTAAGCAGGCTGCACAACACGTTGGTTAAGTGGACGGCGAGCTGCACAACATGTTGGTACAGTGGTAAGCTAGCTGCATAACACGTTGGTCAAGTGGACAACGAGCTGCATAACACGTTTCTAAGATAAGTGGGCTGCAAAACAGGTTGCTAAGATAAGTGGGCTGCAAAACAGGTTGCTAAGATAAGTGGGCTGCAAAAAACGTTGCTAAGATAAGTGGGCTGCACAACACGTTGCTAAGGTGGACAGCGAGCTTGCATAACACGTCGGTCAAGTGGACAGCGAGCTGCTTAACACGTTGGTCAAGTGGACAGCTAGCTACATAACACGTTGGTCAAGTGGACAGCTAGCTGCATAACACGTTGGTCAAGTGGACAGCTAGCTGCATAACACGTTGGTCAAGTGGACAGCTAGCTGCATAGCACGTTTCTCAGATAGATGCGTATAACATTAAAAAAACATTCACTTTTTTTATGATTATCTATTAAAAATGAAAATTGTTTTAATTACAATGACCTTTACATTGACATTTAGATAATAATGTTTAAATGTTGCTTTTTCCCAGATGACAGAGCAGCGCAAGCAAAAGCAGCGCATCGGATTGCTCAACTCGACATCAGCGTACCTGCACAACCTGCAGATGAACTTGCCGCCCTGAGACACGCGATAATAAGCTCTATTCATAGTGTACCCAGATACTATATTTGTTTACATGATTTACCAATATTGTTCCAGTCTTTTCAATTCCTGTAAGAACGTTTAATGGAACTTTAATAATAATAGTTGTTAAAAGTTATTTTTAAAGTAATAAAATATGAATGTACGATATTACACTTACATTTGGTATGTACTTATTTTTGGATCTTTTATATATTATTAATATTATTTAACTTTAATTTTCTCTTTTCTCATATCTCTCTTACCTTTTAAAAATCTTTATTTTTTAAGTGTATTTTATGTATGTTTTCTTTGTTGTGTAATGTCCGAGCCTATCGCACAATAATTTTGAATAATGAAATAATCAAATACACGAACGGTGAATGAATAAAAAAATATCAAAAATATAATTTCTAAATTATACAATTATTGACAGCAATAATTATTATACTATATTGTACGATGCAAACTTTTAGAGTGCAACTAAATGACTATGATTTTTTTTTTAATATTATTGTCCCTAAAACTTCACCAACAAAAAATATTTTAAACTAAATCCGGCTCGAAGGACCACGCATTTTGGTCCTTCGAGCCGGATTTTTTTCCAACTCTTACGTAATTCCTCTTTATATTTATATAATTTAAATTCGAGTTGGCTCTACAAGCTTGCATCGTACTATAAAATATTTCAACTACAGTAGTTGAGTAGTTTTAATAATAGTTGAGTCTAGTGATATTGTTACCCAAACGTTTTGTCATATCCAAAGTATTCGATATTTATTAGAAACAAATCTTTAACTTTTCTACTATTAGCTGTTTCCTATATAGTTATACTCTCAGAGCTATTTATACAATGAATCTGAGCTTAAACCAAATCTTTTAAAACTATATTTAAATTGAGGCTAAATATATCATGGAATACTAAAACGATAGTCTTTAACCGACTTCAAAAAAAATAGGAGGTTCTTTTTTATCAAAATAAATTGAACTAAAAACAAAATTAATTGACCATGAACAAGATCAGTGAAAATTGGGAATTAAATAATATCTACTATTAGTTATTATCTATCTGTATAATGTTATATATTCTGTTATGGATGTAGAAAATATTTCAAAGGGATCATTTTATGTCTAGTGTCTCATTATTTCTAATTAAAAACAAATAGTAAAAAATCTATTTAATTATATTGTAGTTTTTTCTGATATTGTTAATGTTTACTTAAACTAATTGTTACTATTTTTATCGGATGTGCAATACGTCAAGCTCAAATCCGTTACCTACTTACTAGTTAGTTAGATTTTAAACAAATATTAATAAATATTTAAATCTTTTAAAGATCTGTTTTACAATTATATTATTTTCGGCGTTAGTTGTTTTTTTACTTACATGGGATATAGTGAAACTATTGAATAAAGTTATTTTTATAGCACCCAAGGTTTCTGTGTTTGATAAATATATTTAGTTTAGTTAATTTGTAAGTATACGGTTGTTTTAATTGAGTAATGGTTTTCTAGGAATGGGTTTATACAGAAAATATTTTTTTTTTATGCAAATGAAATTATTTATTTGAAAATTTATCTAAATATTTTTTCTCGATTGTTTACTTAGTTAAAATGTAGTTTTAGTGAAAAAATGTAGTATCAACAGACTTGGGTTTTTATTATTATCTACCAATGATACGTGCTCGAATATTTGTATTCCTATTATGAACAATTAATTAATTTCACATTTATACAAATATAGTGCCATTTTGATATTGCAGTGAGACGTTAGATATATTTAATCGTTATCGTTTGTAATAATTTAATATTATAATACAGAGGAAATATGTTAATCCAATGAATTAGAAATACAGCAGAAATACTCGAAAAATAATAATTGAATGGGCAATTGATGAAATAAAATATGATTAAACATTTGTTTTTAACAATACATTCCGATTGCAGTTATTTTAGTATCTGTCGTACTTAATAAAAACTACTTTTTCCAATGTTTTTGATAAATTTATCTATTTCTAAGCTCTTTAATATCTTATACAAACATTCCTTTGTTCGTCAGATCTGTATTTTCGAATCTATTGTTATTTGTTAGACGTAGAGTAGTGACCGTGTACTTGACTGCAATCATTTTTGTTAAAAAAATAAATGATATGGCACATTTTCTCGTTTTATTTTTACCCAGAACCATACACACATTTTAAGTAAAAAAAAAGTCAAATGACCGCTAAGCTATTAGTGTGTCAAAAAGATACTTCATGATTAATATAATAATGCAATTTATTCACAAAGTTATTATTCTCTTTAGATCCACCAATGACAGGAACATAGCGTCAATAACAAAATCACATAAACACATTTACCGACTCCTTGTTACATTGTTAAACGCGTGTGCGTAGAACATAGAACGGGTTCGATTCCCGGTGGAGACTAACAAATAAACGTCTTAACTGTGGTCTTAAGTCTTGCACGACACAGAAGCCACATCAACTACTTGTTTAAAAATAAAATCGATGAGAAGTATGTATACACAGTCCATTGTCCCAATTACCCCACAAGGACCCCTAACTACTAAACAAGACACTTCTTATAGAATGCAAATTAAATCAAAACATACTGCCGCATTTAAACTATTTTATAATTTATGCAAAATAACGAGCATTTATTTAGTATAAATACGAAAATATCTATTAAACTTTTTTAGATACATATTTTATAATTTATGTAAAATTTTACTTTTTCATACATTTTTTGCATTAAGTACATAAAATCTTTTACAGTTTTTGGTCAGACCAACTTTTTACTCGTGCAATCACCAGGTGCACCGTACACACCTCTTGACAAATACAAACACAAATGAGAAGATGACCAACCCCTAAGATGAAAGAGAGAAAAGATGAAAACGCCTGTAGCCATTTGTTCATTTGAATAAACGGAGTAAAAAAAAACAACATTCCTTGGCTCGGACGTTCGCTCGGTCGTGTCGTACAGAACCAGCATTAAATTACGGACACTTTGTTTTTCATGAATAATAGGGAAGTGCTTGACTACTTTCTCTACTCTCAGGGAAACAGGCTGGCCTGTACAGGAAACCTTCACCATATAACTCTTCCTAGAATCTGTCCGCCAAGACGACGGGTTGACAAAAAGGGATGGTGAAATCATAAATCAGATTATTTGAAAGACCGACACTCGTCTCGTTTATTAGACCGGGAGATATTGACACAAAATTTCGAGTCATTTGTAACAGGATGGCGGTTCTACAGGGGTCTTAGTACGCAATTACAAAAAGAAAAATGATGGTGTGAACGCTGGCACCGGCGGCTTAGTCGCGTGGGCGTTAGTCGTACTCTTCGTAAAAATAGCGAAAGTCAAACGATTTGTAACACAAAAATTTTAGAATTTACCGATAGTCCATAAAAAAGAAGTAGGCGGTAGTGTCATGCCATACTTTTCCGGTGTGACTTACAGCCCGCCATACCGACGCGAATGTGTTGATTAAAAAAAAAACAATTCAACCATTTGTACCAGGCTAACTTTTGCACAGGTAACCATCGTCGTGCAGCCATTTACGAAAATCGCCATGCCATACTTTTCGGACGATTCCAAATGGTCGCCATACCGCCGAAAATATGCAAATTTTTTTTCTCACCGAACGATTTGTGCCACCCTAAATTTTTTTTCAACAACACCTGAATGATTATAAATAGAAGTGTGATAATGCCATACCTGTGGGAGGTGGCGAATGTGTATAAAAATTTTTTTATTGTAAGATGTTATTCGTATTTTGAACGATTTGTAACAGTATGGCACTAATTTTTCCTGTAAGTTTGAGGATCAACAAATATAAATACAAAATTTCAAAGATCTAGGTGTTGGAAATCTTCACTTATATAAATTAATAATAAATTAATTTTTCAAGTATGGCAGCACTTTTTCCCCCTACTAGAAGTATGGCAAATATAATAATGGTCACATTTTATCAAATACTCTCCAAAAATCCAAATGCAATACTGGTCAAAAAGTTTGGCGAAAAAAAAAATTTTTGCAGATTTTCGGCGGTATGGCGACCATTTGGAATCGTCCGAAAAGTATGGCATGGTGATTTTCGTAAATGGCTGCACGACGATGGTTACCTGTGCAAAAGTTAGCCTGGTACAAATGGTTGAATTGTTTTTTTTAAATCAACACATTCGTGTCGGTATGGCGGGCTTTAAGTTTCACCGGAAAAGTATGGCATGACACTACCGCCTACATCTTTTTTATGGGCTATCGGTAAATTCTAAAATTTTTGTGTTACAAATCGTTTGACTTTCGCTATTTTTCCGACGAGTTCGACTAACGCCCACGCAACTAAGCCGCCGGTACCAGCGTATACATCATCATTTTTCTTTTTGTCATTGCGTACTAAGACCCCTGTAGAACCGCCATCCTGTTACAAATGACTCGAAATTTTGTGTCAATATCTCCCGGTCTATATGTAGCGTGTGTACAATAAGCACTTTTATAAATATGTATTGTGAATTCTGTTCAATAAAATATTTATCACTTTTATCGGTATTTTCTTTCTGTCTCAAAATCTACTCACCCAACAAAGCTTTCAAAAATATTGATTGTTTAACCCACAGGTTTAATAGATATATTTAAGAACTCTTAGTATGCAGAATGTTTAGCAATTGTCTCACGGTGCATTTACATAAAACGAACATAGAGCTAGGGCAAGAGCATTCTTGCGTGATGTTTTAGTGTAAGCGAAAACTCGTATTCAGTGTTATTCAATATTAGAACATTGCATAGAATCTTTTCGAACGCTATTCACTCGTTTGATGTAAATGCACCGTTAAGCACCTTTACAAAATGTAGGTATACTAAATTATCATTTTACAAGTAGGACAGAACAAATGATTAATTCACATTTTTAAGTGTTCAAAGGAAGGAATTAAATAAAACGAAATGAGTATTCATTTAAACAGTTTATTTCAGTCACAATAAACAAATATTAACTTAAATAGAATATTTAAAAATTAACATCAATATGTATTACATTGTCACTTAAACCATATAACTTAAGAGTATTCATTATTGCAATAATACAAAAGTTTTGGTAACTTAAAAATATTTGACAACACAGTTCTTTTGAACCTAACCGAACGCAACGTTTCAATTTCTAAAATAAGGAATTTCCCATAGGCCTAAGATGAATTTAGATTTTTATAAGTATTATAAAACTAACTAATCGCGCATTTTTATATTAATCAATCTTTAACAATTTCTCACTATTACCTAATCAACGATACAAATATCCTTAAAGAAGGAAAGTTCGAGTAAGTTACCAATTGTAGCATAATTTCATTCCTTAAGAGCTAGCGCGCAAGAGCAACTTTTGTCTCCCAACTATTTTGCCTCTCCCATCAACTCTATCCCACCTATGGGCTAGTAAGAAAGTGCGCGCACGTAGCGACGCAACTCCCCATACAATTGATGGGAGAGACAAAATAGTTGCGGAGACAAAAGTTGCTCTTGCGCGCTAGCTTTAAGAGTACAATTTAGTTTTCGTGCGCTATGTACTTTATTCGAAACATGTTTTTAGACAAAATTGGCAGAAATCGCAACCTGTGTTGCCAACAACCTTATCATTACCGCTCTAAGGGTTTATCTAAATTGGATATAACTAACTAGTGCTTATTGGAAGTCTACATTCTACACACTATTTGATGCTAGTAACTAGCTCGACTAAACCTTAGCTGGTAAAAAAGTAGATATCTTGATTATTACATTAACTGAAGACTAAGCTATATTAAGTGTTGAAAAATTATTTCTACTGTTAAGATAACACGAAAATGATTAAATACTACAAAATCAATAAGATTGTATTCTATTGTTATTAAGGCTGTAAAATTTCATTTTTAATACCAGCATGTTGTGTTATTTTTATGATTTAGGTATTTAATTAAGATATCAATACACTTAGTGAAACTATAGACGCTTAAATAGCTCTAAATATAAAGATTAATGTGTTCATCTAAAAATTATTAATTGAAAATATTTTCGTACAATAGATTAAAAATCAAGTTGACTCAGTACAATGCGATATTGTGGATCCTTCATTACAATACATTTAATATAGCATGACTTACATAAAACGCGTATATAGTTTAGCATATGTTATGTATTCTACCTTATACATAACAGCAAATATTACATTTTCGAAGTATTTAGCTAAATACGGACAAATTTACATAAATTTGATTTACCCGTACGTTCTTTAAGCCAAAAGCTCAGCATAAGATGTCATAGCCAAAGTATAAATTGTACAAATGTGATGTTTCTTTGGAATACACAATAAATAAGAAATCATCGAGATTCCAGCTCGATTTTTCTTACAATTCAATAAATATAATTTATATACAAACATAAATATTGAACGTTCTTATTTATAAAATGACT
>CAJQZM010021079.1:0-21155 GCA_907164665.1 Colias nastes | reverse complement strand
ATGACAGGAAAATAAGGTCGTGATGAGAGAATGCACTAGCATCACACATATTTATAAGTTTATAACACACTTTTATTAGCTTCACTTGCATGTTTGGTTGTATGTAACTGATTCCTTTATACTCGATTTTGACCTTCTTAAAACAGATACATAGATTTAATTCAAATTTTATTTCAAATAATAATCGTGAATTATTCTCTTGATGTTTATTTTGTATACAACAATGGTCGTTGTCGTTGGCCTATTTAATCTGTGGTATATTACATATTCAGTTATATTTTAATAATAAATGAATAATCCAGGTTCGTCCGATGTCCGTGAGGCGCGTTGGTCGTCTCCACAGCCCGCGTCGCTGTCCGCTCTGCCGCCCGCGCCGCTCGCGCCCTTGCATCAGCGACACCACTCCGCTATAGTGTAAGTATTTTGTTTTAGAATTTTGAATACAAACTTTTTATGTGTTTTTGTGTGTAGTAGAAATAAAAATGTAGGTAGATATGTTCTTTTTCATAAATGTAGTGCAAAATTTAATGTAGAGACATTGTAGAGGAACTATCAATTGGTGAATTATCACTACATAGTATAAAACAAAGTCGCTTTCTCTGTCCCTATGTCCCTTTGTATGCTTAAATCTTTAAAACTACGCAACGGATTTTGATGCGGTTTTTTTTAATAGATAGAGTGATTCAAGAGGAAGGTTTTAGTATATAATTTATTAGGTTTTAGACAAAGCCGGCGAAGCCGCGGGTGGTAAGCTAGTACAGGATAAAAAATACTTTTTACACCAGTGGTGTATAAATTGTGAGACAAATCGTTAAACTTTGTCAAATTGTTTTATGTTGGAAACATGTATTCGTATAATTGGTTATTTTCGACATATACATTTGTAGAGTGTCTAAGTAAATCACGATTGATATATAGAGAACAATAAAGTGCCGTGCAATCGAACATTAACGTTTTAACTATCATTTCCAAATTGGCCTCGTCCTTTGCAATTACGAAGCAGAAATAAGATCTATCGCGCCTACAAGTAATTAACCATTAATTACCCGTTACTAATCATTAATCTAACAAACCAGCCGATGGTACACGGTTAAGCTCTTGTCGACTCAGCCTCATCAGCAATATCATTAATTATAAGATAAATATGGCGGATCACGGCAATTACCGCTAAAAATATTGTGCAGTGCAATTTGCAGAGCCGTAATGTATCTCGTTAGATGGGGTTTTCTTTCTTAATTATAAATTATAATCAGTGACGATAAAAATACGGTTTTATGGCTTGTGTGGTGTCTGTTTCATTAATCTTGATAGAGACTAGTTTACTATTTTTCAATATTTTTTGTCTTTTTTGTAATTCATGTGAACTAAATTAATAAATAACCTAATAACTAAATTAACTAAATCTCTCCGCTTGTGACTGTGACATCTTACTACCGCGTATTAAGAATTCACGCTCAAAAACGCGACAATCAAATACAAAGAAATGTAGACATGTCTGTCGTTTACACTGGCATTCCTTCGTTCTACATCCAGTGGGTTACTGGGAATTGGAATAGTATCTACGTACCCAGTAAATAGTTTATAGAAATAGTTTACTAACTACGGCCTAATAGTTTATTAGTTGAATTAGTTGCCTAGACGAAGTCTAATTGAATTAATAAATGTTTGAGTTTGAGTTCGCGGCATGATTGGATAATCATAAAGACTATAATACTCTCTGATTAAAATATTACTATTAATATTTATAGCCAGTTTTAACAAATATTGATAGATATCTAAAAAAATGCAGATGAATAAATTCAAAAAATATCAACCGTGTCATTGCATACCTACCTCAAAAGAGGGACTATGAGTTTGTAAAACTCAACCCAGTCTTTAGGAAATAAAATTATACTGACCTATAGAATTCGACAGCTCTTTAAGTAAACAACAACAAACTGAACCTTTGTTATTAATGTACGTATTGTCTTCAATAAACAATTGCTGAATAACAATAGGTCAGTGATTTTATACTCTAGAATGGTAATGATTATAGGAATATCGAATGTTTGAATCATTGGAATTTTATATTTGTATTTACATACGAATTGTAAACGGTGTCTCGCATTTACAATCATTGAGTAGGTAGTGTGTTAGTCGGATACATTGGATACATGGATTACATCGATGGACGTGTGGTTCGATTCCTCGTCATGTCAAATGCTTACTAACTTACTCTTAAAAAACATTTCGACCTGTTTAATTTACAAACTAATTTTTGAAGTACAATTTAATTTCATTCAATTGCATTACAACTAATGGTTAAAGATTTTAATTTCAAAAATTGTTTGTTGGAAAATAAAATCTTAGCCCATTTCTTTCGGACATAGAAAAACGAAGGGTGATCTGAGTGACTCATATAAATAAAAGTATGTGTATGTTAATTTGCCAGCTTTCCCACACATTGTAGTTTAAACATTAAACACGATAAATAATGGTAATTACGAAACTGTAGGCCTGTATAAATATATCTTTTTTTGGGCTAACGTCACATTAAGTTGAAATATAACAAGTAAAATTGACTTTAATACTTCTGTACTCACATAAATTTTACTTCTAGCAACTATATTACTGAAATTCGAATAGAGGTAGATATTTGATTGATGTTTTACTCAATTTCCTCCCATTTACTTGGTCGGTTATGATAAGTCGTTGATTCTAAAGACAATTTTTACAAAATTCCCTCTTTAGTTTGGTCTTTTTGGTGCTAATAATATGTATACATACATAAGAGCGTGAAAATTATATAATAACCTTACAGACCTTGTCCTTAATGGATTTTAATGCTATTTTGTATCTTCTTATTATTAAAAACGATAATCACATAACCTACACACTACCCAAATTAGTTTTTGATGCGTTATTTCACAATGATCTTGCCGCCTCTGTACTTAGTTGTTATATTATATTGCGGAATTCTGAATCCGCAAAGTCTCATTAGATTTAGTATGTATTTAGCAATATTCTGAATATATAAAAAGATATCAATTACGCCCCACGTAAGATCAAATAACATTTATAAAACTATAAAAAAATACTACGATTACCTACAAATCAGTACGGTAAAAATTATGTAGCTTTTTTTTACATAAATCTACAAAATATCTACATAAATGAGTAACAACATATAAAAACAGCAGTTTTGGCTAAAGAGAAATTAACATCAATAAAAGCTCATTGGTCTTTATATATTTCTTTTTCAAACATCTTTTTTTTTCAAATCGAACATCCTCTTCCAAATAAATGTACTTGAGAAAAATTGGTTCTCAGGGAGAATGAGACAGTTTTTAAAAGTCAATGACTCACGGCTGCGTCTATTAGCAGTAATTAAACTTATTAAGGAACCCCTCGCGTGATGTTTGGCCTGGCCATTCTCGTGAATGGGCGCTGGTGGTCATAAAATGCTGCTTTTGTTGACTAAAATTTGCGTAGATATTTTTTGTGGGTACAAATATGTTGGAATATATTGCTATGGATTGGTAAACTTTTTAATTAAACACTCCACCTATAACACACACTCTACAATAATTATTACGCGTACTAGTTTGATTTTTGTGTCAATCACGTGTCAATAGACTTTCGACAAGGATATCCCAAAGATTAATAATATTATGTAGTTTCAGATGAAAGGGTTGATAAAAAAGCAATCACAAACAAGAATGCACAATTAAGATTTTACTCGAGAAATTAATGAATATTCATAAATCTCGCACGTAATTAAGTCGTTGAATACTAATTTTAATACTCCGCAAAACAAGATAGTCTGCGACAGATTGTCGTTAACATATAATTTAATGGAAACTCGGTGCCTTTCGAATTGAAATTTATGTTTATTCACAATATCGCCATTAAACCAGTTAAATTCACATTCAAACACAGAATACATAATAGTAGCTAAACGCTACAGAACGGACACTCTCCGCCTCCCGCCAAAATTAAACACTTACCTCACCCCTCGCGATCGTGATTAAAATGGGCCACATTTTTCTGCAAGGACGATACGCAACGAAGATTGACAACATTAATCAAATTGACTTAAAGTAATTTTATTATTTTGGATTTGTGATTATCGTTTTTCGTAGAAAATGGTTAGATATTGTGCTGTTTACGGATGTATTTCATCAGAAAAACGCGAATTTTTTTTTTACGCTAGTCACAAATGTGCCAACCATAAAGCGTTAACACACACATTTGCAGTCTCTACAGTGTGACTGTCAAAACGATAATTTTGTATGGAGTGTCCGGGGTGTGATTCAAACACAAACGATTTAAAATAATATTAACAGTATTTTTTCATGTTTATCACATGCATCGTTTAAGTATCGCCTATGTTATTTTTACCATGTAAACAATAATTTACATTGCTATTTTTAAACAATAAATTTGTGATGGAGCGCCATTGTATCGGCCCGGTAGAGCACGCGCTGCATTCACACCG
The DNA here is from genome assembly GCA_907164665.1 of Colias nastes. Taxonomy (NCBI): domain Eukaryota; kingdom Metazoa; phylum Arthropoda; class Insecta; order Lepidoptera; family Pieridae; genus Colias; species Colias nastes. Next base: position 16,678 of record CAJQZM010021079.1, on the reverse strand, counting down.
CGCATCGGGCTTACGGCGCGCGTGTTTATATTTATTTATTTATTTCGCTTTATTGTTGTTATGTTAGTGAAAGTGATGGTGTGATGTGCTCTTAATGGAATTAATGTACGGCGTAATGCATAGGTGAGGTATTTGAATTTAAGTCAGAAGATCTAAGATCTAGAGTTTAAAATGTAAATAAAGCAGAGTAAATAAAGCTCATACGGAGACTACCGAAATGTGTGTATGTAAATGTGTGTTTTAGTTAACTTTTAATAGGTACTTCTGAAAAGCTCTAAGTTGGTATTCGTCCTTCTATCGTTAATAAGAATCCTGTGTCCAAAATTTTAGTAGAGTTCCCCAAATAGGCGGGGATTTCAATACTAGTCAGATTAAATATCTATTAGCATTACATAGTCCCTTGTACTCGTATGCTTCATATTGTGAGTCGAAATTTCTTGTCCAAAGAATGACTTGAATACAAATAACATTCCTTAATCTACATGGATACAGAGGTCATACTTTACATGTTTATTTATTTCAAAGAATCTTTGCAGATCGAATTTCAATTATTTCTTCAATTAATAAACTACCTATTCCCATAAACTACCTATTCCCTAGAATAGGGAATAGGTAACACTTTTCTTTTTCAATAATAAATATGTAAATTGTAATCTATTCTCTAACATCGTATTTTTAAACGACCTTTTAGCGAATTGTAAAAAAAAATTATAATCAACCTGAAGGCTTCGACCTCAATTACAATTCGGTTCAGTAACTCTGTAAAATATAATAAATAATAATATAATAGACGAAGATAAGAGATAAAATACAATGATGTCACTGAACCAAAGTTCATATCGGAGGCATGCGTATGATTCACGCACAAAGTATTTATCAAACGGACCATACTCGGAAATCCTCACTACTTTTATGCATTTTAATGCAAGTTTTTTATCTCAGTGTTTAAAGTCACGAATTATTCTGCAACTGTTATTGCCTAATTTGGTCAAAATTTGTTGTGAATTACTTTTTTGACACGTGTGGTGCTATTTTTGGTATCGATGCAAATGACATTTCTATTTATATGACAAGAATTAGGGGATATTGGTGAAAAATAAATGTTCCTAAATATAGATTCGTAAACGCTCACATATACATAATAATTTGAAATCTTAACTAATGAATTGAATATAGAGATGATAATATAATATTTTTATAATTATTGTTCATGACTAAGTAATAATGAAATGTTCCATGACATAAGATGAATAATATGTATAAGTATATAAAGTGTAAGAGAGTGAAACGGAGTTGTATAATATTGATCCCGATCTCGTGTGAGGGTGTAGGAACTGTGGGAGCTTCCCCAATATTTAATTTAACATATTCCTGCCGAAGCACGCATTGAATACAAAACATGTATTACAATACAAAATAAATTGTGTAAAAACGATTCATTACACATTGACCAATATTTATTAAATTTAATTGACGTCAAAAATTGAGTTTATCGCATATAAATTATGATTTTTAATAGGACGACAATGTTTTATTTCGTTATAAAATCGTATGTATATCGTCAATAAATCAATTATTGCATCAATTACAAGAATTTCCCTTTAGAAATGACTTTATTAGTATAATGAATGAATATAGTTATTACTTCCTGCACATATAGATGCTTGTTTTCCAATACGATTATTCGTTTGTCTTTCATGTTATAACCGAGTTTAATATTAATACATAGATTGTTATGAGTTTATTGTGAGACAATTACACACATACACACAGATATTCTTGCCTGGAAACCTAAATCTTTTCAGGTAGAGCTTATAGTATAGTAGCACAATAATTAAATGTACTTTTGTAATGTAGTGAATTTTTCACATGTAATGAATGTTTAAAAGAATTAAGTAATACTTAAAACAAATACTAACTCTACATAATTGATGGTGCATAAAAGGTTAAACAACTCTTGAATGTATCGGATGATTACAAAACTCATTTAATTTTATAACATTTTGACACCTTCCTGTTAAAACAAATAGAATAAAGGTAACATAAAAATCAAGATAAGATAAGATGCCAATTAGTATCAATTTGCGGTTTCTTACATTGTGTTTCAAAATCCGTATAATATAGCTATAATGTGAAGGATAAACAAACATAATTGTTAGATTGTTGCGAAATAGTGTTAACAAATAACTGTAATAACAGTTAATCGTTAGGCGGTTAAGGCTTCACTACAATTAAAATTATGTATTTTTTTAATGGTTATCGTTTAAGAGGTCAATAAAGTTTAGTTTTATTGATGATACTGTTTATTTATTTTTCAGTTTTTAGATTATAATAAGTTAAACGAGTAAGCACCATGTTTATTAATATTCTTGTCTGAACTATTATTAATTATTATAAAGTGAAAGTGAAGTCCCATGTCCTCTAGTGGGGTAAGGGGCAGATGCATTATACATCTGTTTCACTGATCGATTTTCTTTAGGGACAAGGTGATCAGCCTTCTGTGTCCTACCAGACCGAGACATGTTTTTTTTCTTCGTCTCCACCGGGAATCGAACCCAGGACCCCTTGGTGTTACGCTCACGCGTCAACCACTGTACCGAGGAGGCGGTAATTATTATAAGCTATACTATATAATATAAACTCACGTAAAGATAATACCCATTGAATCCAAATCGTCATTCTACTTAACCGAGCATTTTAAATATAAACTGAAGTAAAAGAACCACAATGAAAGTAAATTGCAATTACCTACATACATATCACTGATTACATTTATTTGCTATTTATAAATCTCTGCAAATAACCGTTCCATATATCCATAAGAGTAAATGGTGTAAGGTGGGCAAGCCCTTAGAGACTTGCAAATGAGACGCGTTGGCGCGCAGTTCCGGCTCATCCCAGCAGGCCATTGTAACTCGCAGTTAGACAATACTTGAATAATTATACTATCGTAGGGTTATTCAATAGATTTTGTCTTTTGAATGGATTATTGTTTTTTTTTTAAGCCATACATAAAATTTTATTGAAAATGTAAGTACATAGGTGTCCATATAGATTGGTTAATACAAGCGTTCTTACCTTATTAGATATTTTGGTGTGAATTCCGTGAACAATTTTACTGAAAAATAGGTAGCGGATAGTATTTTTAAATTAATTGCTTGTTAATGTTTTTAATGGTAATATCCTTTTTTATTGGTATATTCTATCAATCTCTTTGTATTAGAAACTTCCTTTAAACAAAATTATTGAATAAGCAGCGTATCCTAATTAGGGACGTACAAGCGGACGTATAACCTAAATACTAAAACACCAAGTACAAAGGCCTTGCTAGTTGGTCTCTGTTTGATTTGGAATATGATATTCAGTAATTCTCATTGTTATTTTCAAACAAAATTGTTTTTTGTAGGTAATAAAATTATCCTAATCTTTATTTTACTCTAGACATATTGAAGTTTTAACAGACGTAAGCAATCGTAATATGCCCTCTTCCTATTTCAGGACCATAATTTCTCCGTCTGTAATTTTTGAGTCTGTAATAGTTTCTAGATTAAAAAATCCCATCCATCAAAACATCTTCCTCTAATATATAAGTTAAGGAAATTATCTGCACAATGTAAACTATAAACTCCTTTGAATACATAGCTCTAAGGATGTATGCATCTTAATTATAGACACACAATCCAAAGTTACGAAAGCTTTACAATGACGTGACGAAATTGATGACTATTCTATTCTTCGCGATAATAGCTGAGGAAGTTGTTACATTGAATGCAAGGCAATGTACCTAATTGTGCCGTGTTTAATTCATGAAGATATTAATTTGTAAGTTGCTTGTTGGTTCTACGAATATTTACTGTGTCGAATATTTTGTTTTGCATAGATCTTGTCTGGTTATCCTGGAAAGGTCATAAGAGATTTAAAACGTACCTAAGTATGGTTATAAAGAGATTTAAAACTTAATAAATATACAATAAAGGGACATTTTGTATTAATCCTCGATCTTTTTACATTCATAGCTAAATGGAGAACGAGAACGAGACTGGCAATGGTTAAATAAATTTGTTACATTAGTAATTAGGTTGCGTTAAAATGTATGATATTTAATTAATTAATCTCTATATTAAGAAAGCATCCCAAATTCTTAATTCATTTTTAGTACGAGTTTATTGGACTAATGTTAGAAACTATGAATCTACTTACAATATGATGCTGCGCTTGTATCTGAAATTATTCACTATAAATATGATTATCTCCATATTCTTTGCGTAAACTGAATAGATAAAGTATACCTTAGTTACAAGCATCACGTGAGCGCATAGCATCTTACGTAGAACAAAGATCGCATTGATACGTGAGTCGTGAAGTCGCAACGCCTTCGCCACGCTTCGCCGCCGGACCACGACGGGCTGTCGAGCGAAACACAACGGGCTATGGTGTGCTTTAAATATATTTTCATCTTATATTAGATAAAAAGTAAAATTATCTCGCTGTGTGTTGATAAATCTAGATATTATGTACGTTGTAGAGGTGTACGATTTTTTATAATAGTTTTGCGCCCCTCATTTTGTTCAATGACATGATGACATCTATTAGTAAATAACATTGTGTCATAAAACTTCTTTGAAGTCAGATAAAAAGTTTAAATATACAAAATAGGAATAGGTAACTTACATGTATTTGAAGTTAAACATACGTGTACAGTACTCCAAAATTAATAATGCGCATGCAAATCTTCGCTAATTGTCGTATTTCCGAAAACACTCGAACCAATGAATCGTAAGAGCCCTAAACAATGCATTTGAATTTTACACCTTGTTCAAAAGAAATAGAAGTCAATTCACGATCATACACAATCAAAAACAATTCGGGCGGTAGGTGACGGCAGCCTGTCAGTTAAAAAAACTCAAAAATCCGTCAGTCGTCTTTAATTATTGGTGGTGACTGCACGTGTTCTCTCTGTGTGGAATTATATAGGGCTGCTATTACATACCCTTCTTGGTTTTGTTTTTAAAGGTGAATTGAATTAATCGATGAAATGATTTACACAGGTGATGGCAGTAGGGAAAATGAAAATGAAGAAGAGCATAATGAAAGTTCCGATGTATCTAAAATGTCAGAAATAAAAATAATCCCTGATTTTGATTGTTATTTTTTATTTTATTTTTTTGTAATTGTCATAATATTGAAGAATGATCAGTACTGTAAATACTTTTGAACTGAGATTTTAATGATTAGATTAAGGGCTGATTTTTCAATCCTTGGTTAAAACTTATTCGTCGAATAATGTATAAAACTACCATTTTAAAAACGTATTCTAATTGTCCGTACTTGACAGTTTACGTGACATTTTAATATTATCGTGTAATACTTTATTGGACAGATAAGTTTTAACCAAGCATTGAAAAATCGGCCCTTATATGGTTTAAATGTAAACCTGTGTTTGAAAACCACATTTTATACAATAAAAATTTTGTGTTATTTTAACCTTCTTTTCTTCCATCATTACACCAGCTTCAGTAAGACACTTTAAAAGTACTATTAAATTTTCCAAGTAAATCAATCAAATAAAGATAATAATATATTCTCAATCCTCGCTATTTACTTACAAGGAATTATCGAAACAAAATCGTTACTTACAAATCAATATTAATCTCTTTTAGCACAAAACACATAATTTGACTAAATTATGCATGAAGAAAATGCATTTAACCACTCTATATAAATATCATCTTCGGACGCTCCGAGAATATGACAGTTGCCGAACAGTGACGAAGATTTCTATGCGCATTATTACTTTTGGAATACTGTAATAAATAAAGCAATAGGTTCTTGAAGATTTTTAAAATATACACACATACATAAGTATTATGTTTTAATTAACCTCATTGCATTCAGAGTTTCTTGCATAATCTCACATCAATGTTATTCAATATCTCTTTGGTTTTAATTTTCCTAATTAATATGATTATAACACGCAATCCTCATTAGGCAAATCAGATCATATGTCATGATTTATATTACTCTTACTTATGTTAAACATGTATTTAAAACTAATGACGCGTTAAATTTGTTTATTTTCGTGTATTGCTAGTTAATTTATGCGAATATCAGTCGAATTAATTAAATAGTCTGCGATCATTCATAAATGATGTGTTTTGTAGAAATATTTGAATATATTTAATTTCGCACGTGTAATAGACTAGAATGTATTGTATTATGTAGTCTAAGTTTATGCTCTATCTGCATACCAAATTTAGTTACAGTCCTCTCAGTTTGTCTAGGTATGATTAGCATATTCCATTCAAACATAAATGTTGAATGATATACTTAATATTATATACTGTGATTTAGCGTAAATAGAGCTGATGTAATTAACACGAGGGCTTTATTTACTCGGTTGTAAGACAAATTATTGCAGGATAAATCTTTTTGCAGTTGCTTTACTGTGTAAAAAAATGTACGCACATATTTTTCACCTCAAACAATTTGTATGCCTCATATCGAACACCATCTGACGATTCTGACCCACTCCAATAAAATTACATAAAAAAGTGCCCAATATAATTGAAAAGTAACAAAGTTCGAAAATATCACTCAAACAGTAATTCGGAACACCTCGCTGTTTTACGATCGTTTTAAACGGATTTCAAAAGATACCGACTAAGAACTAATAAAATACTTTAAGAACCTTTACCGTTTTACGGCAATTGCGGGGTCTGTACAATTTACAATCGTAGTGGAGATAAGGGGAATATATGCACGTAACGATTCATAAGCGAGACGTGTAGTGTGTATGCTTGTGGTATACCGCGGATGATGCGCTATGTATTTTTTGTTGTTATTCTATAATCGATAAAGCTTCAATATTATTAAATCTTAATTTATCTAAAGTATTATTTATATACTTAAAGCTAGATTTACATAGATGTTTATGTGTTGTTATTAATGGAATTAACGCTTATAATGAAATCAAAATTGTAAAACCACGCAAGTAAGTAACTACATAATATTCGAAAATATTGAAGTAATAAACTATGTATAACTACTGCAAATAAAATATTTACCAAACTATAAAACCTGTAGTAAAACTTATACATACAAAACAAGTACATAACTTAGATAAATTTACATTGCTAAAATAGCATTATATCAAAAACTAGCGGTCCACCCCGGCTTCGCCCGTGGTACCTACATGTTTACGTTTTTTTCATAAGAACCATCCTCGTACTTCAAGGAATAGATTCCGCAGCGCACGCGATGACAGAATTTTTATTAAGGAATTTTTTACACCTTGGGTTACATTATTGCATTTTTGGTAAGGATCTCAATTTTTTTTGAAAATGCAATATAGCCTATGTTGCTCAGTGAAGATGCAGCTTTCTAATGGTGAAAGAATTTTTGAAATCGGTCCAGTAGTTTATGCGTGAAAACCATACATACATAATTACAAACCTTTCCTCTTTATAATATTAGTATAGATTCAATAAAGGGAATCCAAAAAAAAGCCTTCAATATTATAGTTTGCACTATAACCCATGCTTTACGTTTGTCGGATGCGTAATGTTTGGCAAATTGTTGCTACGCTCTGAATAAGCCCATTCAATATTTAAGGCCACCATCAAAGTTAACAGCAGTATAATTTATTTATTTATTTATTTATATAAAACCATTCCTACCATTACAGTTTACCCAATGCGATAGGGAGGTCAAATTTACAATACAATTTATTCATTAATACAAAAAAATATTACATTAATTAAGATTGCAATATTATACAACCGCTACAATTATGTTTAATACTCTAGTCAAATATTATGATGATTAATACATATACATATAAAGCTGAATAATACATATTTTTTAATAATGTCAAATTTAAAACATTTTAAATTAAAAGTTAAAAACTAAATTTAATTATAAAAACGCAATATTAGTATAGTACAGTATCACTACATTGATTGTACACTTTATACAGTTTTAGATAATGTCCAATTGAAAACATAATATTCCATTAATAGTCAGAAAATAAAGTTCATTTATAAATCCAATATTAAAATAATAAAACAATAAAAATACATCAATTTAAATAAAGCCACTCATTTCTAGACAATTTAAATAAGTTGTAAAATCTAACACTGTATATGTAAAGATTTTAGGACTAGGAGTAAGCAATAAAATTTAAAATAATCTTTGTCAATTCACTCAAATTATTTGAAAAAATGTCAGACTTATTGTGCACCTCATTGACAACATGGATGGCCTTTGTCAAAGGGGCTCTAGACAGTAAATTAGTTCTGGCCTGGGGAACAAGTAAAAGTGGCGGGCTTCGACGTTTCCATACATATGCGTCCGGTACACAGAAACTAATGCTTCGTAAAACTTGCGGGTTCTGGTCTTTGCCCCGTAGTATACGTATCAGTATCAGTGCAAGTTGGCACTCCCTTCGCACTTTTAAATCGTAATATCCTACCATTCCGAGAACAAAAAGAGTAGGATACTGCAAAGGATAATATGGGTACACTGCGTAAAGTTTCATGTATAAATATCTTAAAAATTTATTTTGAATTCGCTCCAACATATACGAATATTTTTGTTCATACGGAGACCATACAACTGAACCATATTCAAGATGGCTTCTCACCAGTGCATTATATAGTGATTTGATAGTTCCGATATCGGTAAATTCCCGTGATTGTCGCAATATAAAACCTAGGTTCCTATAAGCCTTTTTGCAAATGTTTACAATATGATCAGAGAATGTTAAATCAGAGTTGAAGTATATCCCTAGATCTCGTATTTGAGAGACTCGCTCTATGCAACTCGACTCAATATTATATTGGTGAAGTAGCGGTGTTCGAGTGCGAGTAAAACTCATTACATAGCATTTAGTTGTATTAAAATAAAGTTTATTGCTCTGACCCCATTGAACAATTCTATTAATGTCGTTTTGTAGAAGTCTACAATCCATATAGTTTTTCACATGCATGAATAATTTAAGTCATCCGCAAATAGTAAGCAGGTCCCGTGCTTAATCACTTCCGGTAAATCATTAATCATTAATAAGAATCCAAGAGGTCCTAAATTACTTCCCTGGCTCACGCCTGACCTAGTGTAATATGGTTCTGATAGAAAGCCTTTGTAATCTACATATTGTTGCCGATCTCTCATGTAACTCACAAAGAATTCTAACAACTTTGGGGTGTACCCAACTTCAGCAAATTTTTTTAAGAGGATGTCATTATCGACTGTGTCGAACGCCTTTCGAAAATCAAAATATGCAACATCCACCTGGCCTCCAGCATCCACCGCCGGGATCAACTGAGTCATGAAACTTAAGAGGTTTGTGGCAGTGCTGCACGCTGGCCGGAACCCATGTTGCTCATCCGAAAGCATTGGTCTGATTTGCTGCTGTATTCGACTATGCAGGGCTGCCTCAAATACCTTCGCAGGTGTCGACAATACAGCCACGGGCCTATAATCTCTTACACTGGATCCAGTTTTATTTTTGGGAACCGGGATGACACGTGTTATTTTCCAACGGACCGGGAAAGTAGCAGATTTTAAACAAATATTAAATATATAGAGAAGGGGTTCAACTAACACTCTGCTGCAATCCTTGAACAGAAAAGCAGGTATACCATCAGGCCCTGCAGAATACTTTGGCTTCAAATGTTTTAGCGCATCGCTTACCTCTTTTTGGCTAAAAGCCTCCACATGCACTCGTGCGCAAGATACTCCACTCGTCGCCGCCGCCGCCGCCGCCGCCGCCCTGGCATCTAATCGTGGTGGTACGCTGCTATAAACAGACTCAAAAAATTTCGCAAATTGTGCAGCACATTCCCCATCGTCTAAATGTTTGTTATCCTCTATAATGACTGGATGATTCGGCGTGCCTCGTTTAGACCGGATATATTGCCATAAAGATTTCGGATCCCTTTTGAACTGTTTTTGAATTTTATCCCTATGTAGTTTATGGGCAGTCTCTATTGCTGTTTTTATTCTAGATCTATATGCAGCAAATGCATCATAATCGGTTTTTAGTTTGGATATTTTATATTTTCTATGTAACCTAGCCTTAACTTTAATGTCATGTATAATATTTTTCGTGTACCACTCCGGATATTTATATCTCATATTTGTTTTGAATTGTTTTTTCTTGGGAACACATCTATCAAAAATATCATATACTTTCGCATAAAAAAAATCTAGCGCCTGTTCTACACCTTCCATTTTATATAAAGGATCCCACTCAGTAGACGTTAAAAGTGCGTACATTAATTGAAAATCAGCCTTATAAAAGTTCCATTGTAATCGGTCATTTGTGAACCCGGCGGAGGCGGCCTGGGTGGTGGGGGCGGCAGCAGCGCACGCGGGAGAAACGCGCGCGCGCAGCCTCACCGTCAGCGGTGGATGATACGCGTCCGCAGGCACTAAAACTTCATCCGCTGCAACTACCTCAATTCCATCGCTAAAACCCGAGCACAGAACCAAATCCAACTGTCGACCTAAACAATTACATGTTGAATTTTTTTGAGTGAATTGACAATATGTCATAAAATATTCATAATAATTATTTATATTGCTGCTTTACTGCGAAGCGTTTGTATATCAGAGATAAAATACGCGACTCCGATAATAAAGTTAAAACAGTTTGGTCTATTATTAATGGTGAAATGGGTAGAAGCAAATCAAGTAATACCATAAAACTTGTTAATAATGGCATGGTTATTGACAAAAATGCTGATGTTGCGCTTGCATTTGAAGATTTCTTTAGTAGTGTCCCTGCTAGCATTACTAATAATTTAAATTCGTCTTCAGCACTTGCAGAGACCTTTTTGAGGGACCATGTTGCGGCGTGCAGCACATTATTTGAATTGCGACACGTAACTGCTAATGATATTGTTACAGCCTTTAAGACACTAAATTTAAAAAATACTTGTGATCTTTGGGGAATGTCCGTAAATTTAGTTAATAATATAATAGAAAATATTGCGAACAATTTAGCTTTTATATTTAATAAGTGTTGTGACTATGGTACATTTCCTAATTTATTAAAGCTTAGTAAAGTTATACCTCTATTTAAGAAAGGCGATCAAGAAGACTGTAACAACTATAGACCTATCTCGATTTTACCAACATTAAGTAAGGTATTCGAAAAGTTAATATTAAACCAATTGACTAGTCACTTTGCATCTAATAATTTGCTGCACATCAAACAGTTTGGTTTCACAAAGGGGCGCTCAACCACAGATGCTGGAGTTGCACTACTAACACATATATATAAGGCATGGGAAAACTCAAAAAATGCTTTGGGGATATTTTGTGACCTCTCCAAGGCATTTGACTGCGTTGAACATTGTACTTTATTGCGTAAACTTAATCACTATGGGATTAAAGGACAAGCTCAGAACCTCATAGCCTCATACCTGCATGATAGGATACAAACTGTAGTTGTTAATGGAGAACGTTCTAGCGGTGCGTCAATTAACATTGGTGTTCCACAGGGATCTATTTTAGGACCCTTCTTGTTCTTGGTATATATCAATGATCTACCTTATTATTTACAGGATAGGTGTGAAATAGTTCTGTTTGCAGATGATACCTCATTAATATTTAATGTGGATAGGCATGACCCAAATGTTGACGAAGTGAACAGTGCTCTTTTACACATATCCGACTGGTTTACTGCTAATAATTTATTATTAAATGCCAAAAAAACAACTTGTGTTGAATTTTTACTACCAAACGTTAAAAAGTTAAGCAGAAATATTACCTTGAACGGGGAGGTATTACACCCTACAGAATCGACTGTATTTCTTGGGTTAACATTGGACGAGAAACTACAGTGGGGAGCCCATGTCAACACCGCTGCAGGTAAGCTCAGTTCAGCAGCATATGCAGTCCGAAAGGTAAGGCATCTCACCGATGAAGATACAGCTAGATTGGTTTATTTCAGCTACTTTCATAGTATTATGTCCTATGGAATTCTACTATGGGGCAGGGCAGCAGATATAGAAACTATATTTATCTTACAGAAAAGAGCCATTCGTTCTATATATAATTTACGTGCTCGGGACTCACTAAGAGATCTCTTTAAGAATACTGGTATCCTTACTGTACCATCACAGTATATATTTAATAATATTTTGCATGTACACAAAAACGCCGACTTACACACAAGAGTAGGAGATAGACACTGTTATGGCACAAGGAACAGAAATAGAATTGAAATGCCATTTTTCCGATTAGCTAAAGTTAAAAATTCATTTATGGGTCAAGGTATACGCTTTTACAATAGAATTCCTCATAATATTAAAGAGTTTAGTAGTTCTAAATTTAAAACTTATATAAAAAATGTACTAGTTCAGAGAGCGTACTACAGTATTCAGGAATATATGGACGATAAAAACCCATGGAGGGTTGTCGCGTAAAAACCACAGGACAGTTCTTTGGCATGTTATTATAATATATGATGTTACATAATATGTATTTTGTAAAATTGTAAAACTGACATGATTTAAAAGAGCAACTATGGAGTTTCTTGCCGGTTCTTCTCCGTAGATACTGCTTTCCGAATCGGTGGTAAATTTTAAAATATGTAATGACGTTTCAAAAGTGCTTCTATAAGAAGTCTAATTGAATAAATAAATGTTTGAGTTTGAGTTTGAGTTTGAGTATTTATTGAACTAGAATACAGATTAAAATCACCTAACACAATAACTTTTTCATATTTACAACATAATTCCTCAATTTTCTTAAATAATACCATATACTCATTTTCTGAACTACTTGGAGGAATATATACAACACAACATAAAAATAACATTTTATTACCTAAATGTACAGTTGCACAAACCATCTCGAACACGCAGGAGTCTATCGCGACCGCGCCGGGCGCGCGCACCTCACGTAGATCCAACCGCTGTGTGGCCACGAGAAATACGCCGCCTTGCTTGCGTCCGTCATTGCGGTCGCAACGTAGAATTTGATATCCGGGTGGAATAATTTCTTTATCTTGTATAGACGGACTACACCCAGATTCAGTTATAGCAAAGAGATCTGCATTCAATAATTCAATATTCACTCTAAATTTATCCAATTTCGTACGTAAACCCCGTGTATTTTGATAGAATATTTCAAACTCAGAACTTGGTTTATTCATTCGCTTTTTTATTGGATTTTCGAAACCAAATCCATTCATTAAATTCAACATTTACAGGCCAAATTTCAGCTTTATTCAATTTATCAAACATCTGCTCCGGTACGCTGATAATAAAAGATGCATAATCTCTCTCGATTTTATGTTTGATTTTTTCAATTTTTATAGAAACATCAGGACCACATACCGATTGCACGTAAGAAGTTATGTTTTCAATAGTGGTATTAGAGTGTAAGCGCCAGACGTGTAAATGTTTCTTACGTTCAGTGCCCTTCAACGCCACAATTGACTCGTTATTACCTTTAGTCACATAGTTCTTGGTCTGACGTCGCTGAATATTTTTATACGGCATTGATTTCAAATCAGTATCCGCACTTTGTTCCATCATGTGCTCATCGATTACATCCGATCCATTCATAGATAAAGCCGATAAAGTCGCAGGTTTAGTGGCCACACACTTATTTGTATTGAAAACATTCGTACTTTTAATTTGGCTTGTTATTTTATGACTTAATTTTGGGCTATTTTGCTGATGGACAGTTTCAGCGAACGAACGAGAGGAAGTCAGATCTTCCATTTCGCGCGATAATTCACAATTTTGATTATTTATTTTTGTGATAATTTTATTTTCAAGTACCTTCATAATTGCAATGATATTAGTTAAATCAGATGTTGTTTGTGTAACTACATCTTGCAAATGCTTTAGTGTTTTTTCGTGGCTATCTAGACGGGTTATTATATCAGAACGAGATATTTATACTGTGGTTAAAGAGTACTCTTACATACTTGACGATGTTCAATTGATGATAATATACTGGCATTTCACGCGTCTCGGTATGTTATTGGTCATAATTACACTTTTTCGTTTTACAAGATGCCATCAATGGTTTTTAGTAGCCATAATAAGTATGCGATCTTTTATAGATTGGTTATTAATTTATTATCAGGTTTTAAGTGTCATAGGATACTTAATCATAATGTTTTGTATTAATTATGAACTAGTACTCTCATTACGCTGGGAACCAACAAAAGTAATGAACTTTTAGAAAATACTATTAGTAGACCAGAAATAATTAAACAAAATTAATAAACTTACATACACTTCTTTGTATATTTTCTCAATACTCACCATTAATTTCTCGTTATTTATAATTTGTGTCCACATAAAAACCCCAAAAATTACCTCTGATTTCAAGTACTTACATATTACTTTATGTATAATGATTTTTTTAAATCATTTTTTACAGTTTTAAATCTCAATACTATAATAATGTTTTTTATTTCCAGAACTAAATCCAGTTCGGGTTTGGGCACAGACAGCAAGGAGCCGATCCCGGCGCCGTCACCGGCAGATTCTGGAGTTTCTGAACTTGAGAGGGACCAACATGATTATAGGTACGGTATTTTGGTCAATTTATCTGTGTATTTAATTATTTTATTATATAATAATGATGTTACTGCAGAAACGTACTATAGGTTTCGGTTTAAATGATATAAAAAGGCAATAATTTAATGTAAGATAGTTATTTCTTTAAGCAAATGATCCTCTGAAGTGTTAAGTAGGTATGTCTTATGTTTTGTTTTATTTGATATAGATTGTATACCTATCTTATAAATGAACCGGACAGATACAGTCTACAGACTAATATGATATTGTCTATCAATAAAAGATATGACACATTTATCCACATGAATCATTATAATAATCTAAAAATAATATGACACAAATAAAATAATTAGAGCTATTTATCAATTTCGCGGCCTTATCTTGCACCTCCAAGTAATTTATGTTTTTAGACGCCCTCATTCATTTTAATTAAGATATTATCACTGCTTAAGTAATAATGTCGATGTCTGTCTAAAATTAATCTTTAAAATGGAATAAAATGTAGTTCAAATGACAGCTTTGGTCTAGACTCTAGATAACACCTATATTTCGGATTTAAGTACCTTCATTTTATCCAATTATACCGGTTTAGGTAGAAAATTGCTTATCGGATAAACTTAAGTTATCTAGCCCGCCAAGAATAAATAATTTATTTCGAGATCCATTGACAATTAAAAACATGACAAACGTAAGAACGACCTTGCATTACTATGCAGTTTTGCATTAATTATATACGATGGCATTACTCATAGAAAAATTGGTTTCCTGACTAAGGACTTCTTTACGTGACTTTAATATATTTTAAGAAGCTTGGAGTTAAATTAAAATTATTTAAAAATACATTTTTGAATGAAATGAGAAAAAAGTCGGTTCACAAAAATACCTACTTATACGATTTTATTTTACCTCTTTCACGTTCTAATAAAAAAAATTGTTGCCTATTGAATTTAATTAGATAAGTAAAGTATAAGATTCTTTTAATTTTATGCTATGACTACTATGTCATGAATAGATATTTTTGATTATAATTATCATTATCAACAACATACATTTGCTTGCAAGTTTTTACACAGACATATGCTTAAAATAAGTACCTACAACAATATGCAGGAAGCTTCTAAATTTGTCGTCCTTTATGTCACAACCCACTTCAAAGCAAACAGGCACTCATATATCATGATAATGAATGTGCATCCCTTTAACCAACTGTAACAAATTGCGGAGTCGTCTAAAATGGGAGCAAAATGTGTGGGAATGGGCGATTAGGAACCCATTGTTGAAATCCTGGAGGCGTAGACCTGTGATTCTAGATTTGTTTACATTGAAACATACGATGAAACGACGTAGAACCTTATTAGATAACAGTTTGTAAATCCACATCTAAAGGTGTATTTACATCAAACGAGCGAATGCTCATTCTACTCCTACTATGTCAGGCGTAGAGCATTCTTTTGTTGTTCTTTGTGCGTTCGTAAAGATTCTATCCAATGTTCTAACACTGAACAATGTTGTTCAGTGTACTTTGGGTAAACGAAAACTCGAAAGAATACTCGAAAGAATACTCTTGCTCTAGCTCTATGTTCCTTTGATTTAAATGCACAATTTCGGAAAAGTAGCATGTAAAATTAAATGCGAACCAATCACGTAATCGCAACTCAAGAAGTCTGTTTACATTCCTTATTGCTGAACGTTTTATTGGCATTTACTATCTATTTACTATTTAGTCCTTTCGTTGGTAGGTATATCCTATCCTATCCTATCCTACTATAGTAGGTATGTATTATAGATGCGAAAGTTTGTGATGGGGCGATTCAGAGGCGGCTCGTGACAAAATTGTATGGGTGTTCACTTGAAATAAAAAACCGAAAATACAATAGCGTAAGCGGGATAATTTATTACAAAAAAAATGAGCACCACATAATAAAATATTTAAACACTAAAAATTATAAAGTACAGGCTATTTCAAAACAAATTCAATGATTATCAATTAATAATTAGAAAATCCCCGAATTTGCATTCGCGAGCTTACTCATAGTGTTTGTTTATATAATATCTATAGGAGTGACAACCAGTGTTACCAACTCTTAATGGTGGCAGTACACATGGGGCCAACGTGTTGGGCCAACGGGTTG
>CAJQZM010021078.1:0-14425 GCA_907164665.1 Colias nastes | reverse complement strand
AATAGATAGAGTGATTCAAGAGGAAGGTTTATATGTATAATAACATCCATTAAATAGTGGAGAAGTACTGTTATTTTTGAGGATTCTAATGTGATGTCGTAAAAAATTACATTTTTTCCGCTTACATTGCAAACGCAGGCTGAACCCTACGAGTTTTATCAAAATAATGTACTAAGTATTATACACATTGAAAAGGTCTACAGAAAAGTCCGCGATGGTATATGTCTATCTCTTATGGATAACCCACAATAACTTTTTTTTGTCATTTACTTTTTTCGACAAATAATGGCTAATTTTCGATGCGATTTCAACCAATACAGCATTAATCCTTAACCAATTAAATACCTTGAATACATTGTTCATTTAATATAGATCTATATGGCCCTTTACACCGTATGATTTAAGGGAATATTTTCAAAGATATTACAGATTTAAAAATTGCGGGACGTAGCGTTTGCGGCGGTACCGGCCGGCCGCCCGGCTATACATATATTTTATACTCTTGCGAAGCCGGAGCGGGCCGCTATGTTTTTTTATACAACGTTCACAGTTTTTCTGTAGTGTATTTAGTATCAGCATTGCACCCGTGCGAAGCCGGGGCGGGTCGCTAGTAGAATATAATTTTGGATACGTATAATAGGTATTAGGTATTGTCGAAGAATATTAAATTACTAATGTTGGAATTCTAGCAGGAACGATTTGTAAGTGCGACGAAAGTTGGACTTACACTTAAGATTTTTTATTGGAGGGGGGATATTATTCCAACATTTCGTCGCGCTATATTTGAATGACCCACGAAAGGCTGAGGTTTTATGCTGCGGAATGGAGAGTTCGTGAGTTCCACTCCTTATTTCACCCCTACTAGCATCTTTACGCCACGACAATTTAGTATAGAGATATCCGGGCTGCTTAGTATGTATTGTATCGAACAAAAGACAGGCCAATAATAACTCTTGCCGACCCTTCATCTTTAAAAAGTTGATGCTGTTTAGGAATGGAGTTACATGTGACCTAGGTGGAATGGTTACGCAGAATCTTGCACAGGAATTCTGAACTCTCTGAATGAGGCGCTGTACTTTTCCTGTTAAGCATGGTCCATAAACGGGAAGAGCGTAGTTTAATTTAGAAAGCACAATGCTTTCACACAGCCTTATTCGTAGATCGACACTCAGAAAAGGTCGAATATTATAAAGAACTTTGAGTCGATAAAAACAGCTACTAACTAGTTTAGTAACATGATCTTCAAACCTCAACTGACTGTCGAAATCGATGCCCAAGTTTCGAGCAACAGGAACCCGTTCTAAAGGAATGGAGTCTACACAAATCCTGATATCTTCATCGTCCAAGTGGGAGAGTTGCTTTTTAGAGCCAACAATAAGGTATTTGGACTTGGTTGGGTTTAGAACCAGTGCGTTCTTGCGAGACCAGTCGGAAATGCGTTCCAAGTCATCGTTCATGTTACGGGCACATTCTCCTACACGAGCTCTATCCACAGGTATATAAATTTGCAAATCGTCAGCGTATAGATGATACTGACAATTTTTTATACAAGAGGTGATATCTGCCGAATAAATGATGAATAAAAGAGGCCCAAGAATGGAACCCTGGGGGACTCCTCTATTCACAGGGACAAGTGACGAAAGGGCACTATTTCCGTCATTTTTCAGCAGAACCACTCTCTGAAAACGATGTTGAAGATAACTATTGAACCAAGATGAAGAAATACAATCGAATCCATAGAAATTAAGCTTAGAAATGAGAAGTGAGTAATTTATACTGTCAAAAGCCCTAGAAAAATCGAGCAGAGTTAGAATTGAAGGTTGACCATAATCACGAGCAGAGAGCAAGTTATCCACAACATCAATCAAGGCCGTGCAAGTACTCCGAAGTTTTCTAAATCCTGACTGAAATTCCGGTAGGATATTATTTAATTCACAGTACTTGGTGACCTGGTTGTAGACAACTCGCTCTAAGATCTTGGAGAGGTAAGGAAGAATGCTAATGGGCCTCAGGTCTTTGAGAGCAGTAGGATTGCTGTTTTTTGGTATGGGCCGCACCAGAGCTATCTTCCATTGCGATGGGAAAAGTGAAGAGGAAAGAGATTTATTAATTATTGCAGTAATAGCAGGAAGACTATGTGGAAGAGTTAGAAGAAACATGTCCCTGGTTATTCCATCAATTCCCTCTGCATTACTCTTGATGTCCAGGATAAGTTTACCTACATAGCTTTCATTAACTCGCTCGAATTTAAAAGAACTGTTACAAAAACGATTTTCATTAAAGTAAGTTAAGTCAGCAGGGTCAGCACTATTTTGACCGGGAACATTTAGAAAATGTTTATTTATTTCGTCAGCATCACACAGATGTTGCGGAATCTCTCCAGTGCGTTTAAAGTCGGGAATAATATTGTTTTTAAGATTTTTCCAAAGAAGTTTTGCGTTGTTGTGATGCTGGTTAATTTTATGGTCAAAGAAAGCTTTCTTCTCAAAGAATATGCTAGTGTTCACCAGCCCTTTCAACTCTTTATATTCCCGAAGATGAACATCCAGGTTAGTTTTGCGATACTTATAATGTTGCTCATCTCTCAGCTTCATCATGTACCGTACATTACTCGTTAACCACGGATAGGATACTTTTCTTATTAACGACTTCTTAACAGGAGCAAATGTGTCAAATAATTTTATAATTAGGTGATTAAATGTATCAACCATTTGATCAACATCGGATAAGCCCGCAATAACATTCCAGGGTAAGACAGAAACCGTTTTATTAAATTTATCTAGGTCTATATCCTTTAAAGGTCTAAACATTATATGTTTGGGGGAACACTTGGTATTTTTTATATTAAATTCTGTAGTTATCATTGCATGAGCACCAAGGTCAGGGATGTATTCAACTTTTATTTTAGTGACTGGAGCATTTGTACATACAACGTCAATGAGTGACTGGCTATGATCAGTAAAGTGTGTAGGTTCTTCGACATAATTAACTAAATGCAGAGATTCAAAGAATGCATTCAAGCGGGCAGTATTCGAGTCACGTTTATTCAGGAGATTTATGTTAAAATCACCGGTAAGCACCAGGTAGTCATAGCCACTGAAAGCAGAAATAGTATCTGTTAAAGTATCTAAAAACACATCGACATTAAGCCACGGCGGGCGATATGCTGTGCCGATGATTAAACGATGAGAGTTGATATTCATCCTCAGCCATATCTGCTCGACAGATGCAGGAGAGGAAGGAAGGGCACAAACTCGCGCTGTCATGCCACGCTTTACGTAGAATCCCACGCCTCCACCTCTACTGCGTACTTCAGGTGGGCGGGGTCGGTGCCGAAAGTTAAAACCGGGCAAGGAAGGAGCATGTGCTTCCTGCCCATCCCGAAGCCAGGTCTCATTGATCGCAAAGATATCAGGTTGAGTGCGTTCAAATGCAACACGGAATTCATCCTGTCGTGTACCCAGTGAGCCCGCATTAAAAAATCCAATGATTAAACTTTTACGCTTAGCCATAACAGTGATAAATAACATATACTTAAAAAGATAATTATAGAACTATACGTATCCCAGGGGTGATTATTTAAACGATATCTAGACATATATATTATAATAATATAATAAAAATTTAAATCAATTAAATATGTTCTGTAAAAAGATTTACTACTGGATTTAAATACAATATTAAAAATAATAACTGCATGTATAATCTCATATGGTAGGTAAGTTGTAATACATAAATAATGAAATGATATTGTATGATTGTGTAAGATATAATAATATAATATAGGATAAGATTTATAAGTTCTAAAAAAATTATATGCAGTGATAGTATGTATTTTAATGAATGTACTGTTCAATGCGGGACCAGAAGAACTATCAGCTGTGTTGTGGAGTAAAAAATATATGTACAAAATAATCAGTTTAATATATATTACCAGAAATGACCGTAATACAAAGTTAAACAATAACTCAACGCAATCACAATTATCTACCATTACTTTATTAGTTAGAATAGCGACAAATAGTAATATTAACTTGTCAAACGATTGAGGAATAAAGATAGTTTTCACAATAAAATTGCTCACAAAGTTATACAAATGAAACACATAATTAAGAAAAAAATTAAGTAAAAATAAAGGGTTTGACCAAAACATAAAGTGTAAATATTTTAGTATTGAGATTGAACATAAAATAATAAATGAATAATTGGATAACAGAGTAATATCATGTACAATAACAAGTTGAAATTTACAACAAGTAAATATAAAATATACAAAAACACAAAATCCAAGACTACTAAACAACATTACATCTCTAATTATTGTTTTTATCGTTTTATTGCACACTTTTGAGTTTGAATACACGGATAATGTCATGTTCATTACGAAATAAACAAATTTTAGTAGTTTCACTTTGCCTTGCATATAAACGTCCCTCCCGTGTCCAGACAAATCTCCAATGCTGTGCCTTACACATTTCACGAAGTTTTCCGAAAAGTAGGCGATTAGATTTAGTTAATCTCTCATTGATATAAATTGAATCAGGATTGTGAGATGGTAGGCCAAGATCAGCTGTAGTTAAGTTGCGTTTAATACGAGCCTGCTTTAAAAAATCATTCTTAATCGATCGGCGCGTGAGTCTTACAGCGATAAGCCGGGGACGCGGGGAGCGGGAATCAGGGTGTAAGTCATTCGCAGAAATCGTAGAATCATTAGTACGGTGTTTAGCTCCTATACGATATGCACATACGATGTCACGATCCTCGATTGTAATACCGAGTTTTTGTGCGGTGGTGATAACAAGATGCGTCAGGGACTCATTGAAAGTTTCGGGAATGCCGGATATTTCTATATCATTGAGTAAATCAAGCTGATAGCGATCATTTAACTCGGAACGTAATGCGTCGACAGTATTGCTTAGGCTAGTTGTGTCCAGTGAAGAAAGTTGATTGTGTATGGTGCTTAGTTCAGCCCTCAGTGAAGCGTTATCGTTTTCCAGTGTCAGGATTTTCTCCTTGTGAGTATGCAGCTCGTTTTGATAATCAGCCAATTGATCACGCAAGACATTAATAGTGTTCGAAATCTCTTTTTTTATCTCGGTGAGGGCGGCACTTATGTTAGTTTCCAGTAGGGATTTCAACTGATCGTATGTAATTGGGGAAGTTGGAATAACAGAGGAACTATTTGACGAGGGACTGGTTTCCTGAGAAGTGTTTTCAAGCTGGGCCTTAGCGGGTGTTTCATCACCTTTACGTCTAGATGTGACATTTTTACAAAGAGGACAAAGCCATGATCGCTTTAAATCTTTAAGATTTTTCTTAAAATAATCGACGGAAATGTTAATGCACTTATAGTGATAAGACCCCGCACAGGTTGTACAGTCCAGTTTTTCATCCTGTCTTAAGAGTTTCTTACACGCGGCACAGATCATGGTAGTGGTAATTAATAATATATAGGTACGTAGTTTAGAAACGAATATTACTTCCAAACCTGCTTTCGATAAATATGTCCCACTAAATTCACAAATTACACAGCGATATATAACTTAAATACTTTAAATTAAAATAATTATTCACATAAACGTTAAAAACAGCTGTTCACTCTCGAGGCGCAAACTACCCTCATTCCTTGTATTCAGCTCGATAAAATGCAGCGGTTTTTATTTTTGTCCGAATAAATAATCCTTTCCGGTGACAAAGTTGTGTAGGCAGCCGTTTGTGTAGCTTTGATCATATTTCATATCGAAAATATGTGCATACGTTATACTAATACATGTAGGTTTATGTTTGTTTATACAATAGTATTATTTAAATGACCATCTAAAAAAATATTTGAAATACTATTTTTTCATATTTTTTCAATAATGTTTCACATCGTTCTAATATTATGTTGTTTATATTTGGTTTTAGACCACTTATGTTACTAATTAATATAATAAACAAGTTCAAACGCTAAGAACACAATAAACCAGCAAAAACGTCCAAACCTTACCACAATAATTCAAAATAAATGAAAGAGCTCTCAACTGAATGCAATAATACCCCAAACTGATCATTGTGCCGTCGTTCTGAAGAATCAAATGTCCCTTTATTTGTTTTATTGAAAGGAACGGGTTATCCTCTCAAACGGCACGAGACTCGGGGTAAGAACAGGTTTTTGTTCTCTTTTATTATTATTATTCGGTAGCCGGTTAGACAGGTGTTAAGTAAAGGTGCGATGATAAATTATGCTAGGAATTTACGGGCGAATTTTATGGCCGATTTAATTACCAATTCTAAAGATGCGTTTGTAGCTCAATTTAGAAAATTTTGTGACATCTGGGGCCAGGTTGCAAACATCTTGGCTATAAATAGCTGGCACAATTTGGATATTTTATTTAATACGCATTTACATATCTTTATCGTACCCATATTTAACATTAATATCCCATTTATGAGCAAAGCTTTCTTGTTTGAAGAAGAAAATGCACACACTGCAAAAAACTTTAATCACAACACCAAAAATTAAGGACCTTCCACATCAATTACCTATCCCTAGAAACTAACTTAGATTAAACCTGGGTTTTGGCAAACCCGTTCGAATAAGTTGTTACAAAACCGTCTTATCTTAATTGATACCGATGACATTTAAGATTCGTTTACGAAGCATTTCACCACTTGTACCGCGAAATATCTATTCTATCTAGCTTGATTTAAACGAAACGTTAGCGCTGAACCTGTAGTTTAATACCCCGTTGCGATTCTAGACAAAGAGCTGACTAATAGTTTTCTGTGCTGTCACTACTGGCCGAGAGAGCTATTTATCATTCCCTCTTTGAAGTGTGGTGTGGTCAGTAAAGTTTAATGTTATCAATTTTACACATAACAGTCATTCGTTATAATAGCAGTTATTCTACAAGATTGGTCAAGTAAGGGACAAACATTTACAGTCTCAAACATACTTTGTATTGTTAAATCTAGTAATCTACTGAATTTGAAAGCAGCAGGTAGGGTTCTCATGTTACTTTGTCTCAATGACATGCATTCCTACCATCATATTTAAAAACATCTTGAATACAAACTGGAAGATTCAAAGTTTATTCACCAGCTCCTATACCAACTCCCTATCTAGGACATGGGTAAATGGTAAATCAGAGCTTTCATGCATCCTCGTATCGATTCAAGGCGATCGAGTTGACACCGACTAGTTAGGGATTGTTTCCCACGGAACTATCTAGCGCATCGGCTTCTAGCAATTTCGTTAATTGCGCCTTTAATTTAAAGAGCATCATTTCGAATACATGTGCTAGTTTTTACATGTTTAACCAATGTTTTATGGGGTTTTACGAAGTGTTTATAAATCACAAATTTAATTA
This sequence comes from Colias nastes, assembly GCA_907164665.1. NCBI lineage: Eukaryota > Metazoa > Arthropoda > Insecta > Lepidoptera > Pieridae > Colias > Colias nastes. Next base: position 7,073 of record CAJQZM010021078.1, on the reverse strand, counting down.
GATTATCTTATATTTTCCATTTACGTTTCTCAACTGTAGGTATATACTTTGTATATTACGTACGGGAAGATGGTAAACATTGAGAAATTACTAAGAAATACACACTATAAGATTTCCGCCCACGGCTTCACCCGCGTTACGCGGGCCGCGTAGTAAAAAGTAGCCTATATGTATCACAAAATATCATAGCATATCATCAAACCACTAAATAAAAAAACGTATCGGATCGCGAACCACACATGCCACATTGCCCAAAAACAACTTTAATCATAAAGCTCTCAATAACAGAACTATGTAACAAAAAGTACAGGGTCGTTCACATGGCACCACAGGCACGCAGCATCTAACAACGCTAAGTGGTTGTAATTACAGATACAATAAAACCTAGAGCACCAGGCAATGTCCACATAATCCATTACAACTGTTTTATTAACGTGGTGGAAATGGCAATTGAATTATGTACTGTTTAGTGCTTTCATTGATGTATATTTTGTTGTTGTAATGTTACAATCGCATACCTATTACTTTAAAATATGGATAAGTAAAATTAAGTCTGTACATGTACCTAATTTCTCATTACAGCGTAAGGTGGCCGGAATTTTATCTTTTAATGAAACAACTAGCAGTGTCTAGAAATTGAACATGAATTTTACTTTTCTTTAGGTATTGAAATTCACTTTAGTCCGTGTAGATCTAAAGCATATTTTTACTTCCCTAGTATTAAAAGATATTTCATATTTTGAAGCTCGCAAGTTCAATACCCACGTTCGAATTCATATCAGTCAAATATGGCTTACCGATATGAGAGATGGAAAACTTATACTAGATATTTTAAGTAGAATTTATTACTTACAGAACTTTTAAGTCCGTTTTAATAACTACCGAAATATTCTCAATTTATCGAACTTTCAATACAAATGTTTGTACATCTTACTAGACACCTTATAAATAACTAGCTGTCCCGGCAAACGTTGTTCTGCCACTCTTATCACTTAGGGGTATGAAAAATAGATGTTAGCCGATTCTCAGACCTACCCGATATGCACACAAAATTTCATGAGAATCGGTCCAGCGGTTTTGGAGGAGTATGGTAACTAACATTGTGACAGGGGAATTTTATATATTAGATGTTATATTTAGTCCCAATTTAGTCTTAGAAGATTGTAATGTTTATCCATTCCCCTGCGAATTACATAATTCTTGTAAATATTCTAACCAATATAGTACTTCTCAATAATATATAGAGGTCATTTTTGTTTGGACATTATGTAAAAATGTAAAATAAAATTGGGGTGGTCGTTGTGCGCCGGCGCGCAATTACTGGGGTTGTGATTAACGAGCTATTGGCTCGAAACGGATCAAGGGTGGCGATTGACGTGTTTCACTATTTAAATTATTATGATGCATATAATGTGGTGTTTTATGACTATCTTGTAAGTGAATAAATTAATGTTAAAAATTAACAGGAAAAGACAACGATATTTTATGTTTCACCGGCAGAAATGTAACAATGAAATATTCTAAGGCCTCTACTTCATTTTTGATAGATACTTAAATATTAAATTAATTTTTAAACAAAAGATGAGACCTTCAAAATCTATAAAGTTAAATGCTGTTTAGCGTTATCTAAAAGTTGTTAGTTCATCAAAATTTTATTTAAACCATTCGTCACAAACAGACAACAATACACCACTTACTTATTTATTCACAAGCGATTATTTCTAACGCTGACAACCCTCGCGATCGTTAAACACAATAGATGTGCAACATATTGGAAAAGGGTGTTACGCGACTTTGAGCCTTATGCGTTTAAAAAAGGGATCGTTTTGGTGTGAACAAATTATTCCCTGGAAGTAGTCTTGTCACCGCCTCTGCAAGGAATTCCGAGCAGCTGAGTCCAAACTGATTAATGTACGAAGTTTTAAAGTTTAGCTTGATTTATGAATTATGGAATAGGCTTTTCTCTAATCAACGGGCCATCTTGCCGGATCAATGTTTAAAATATCGTAAACAGCTGGCTTCAGTGAGCTAGCATTATTTATCGAATAATTTCACCATTAAAAATACTTAGTCGTGCTTAATTAAATTAATCTAAGAGTTTCACAATTGTTATTTTTTTCGCAACATATTTTCAGTACCTACTGTGTTTTTAATTATTCCTTATGCCGATAACCATGTAGGTAATCGTCTTCGTTATATTTATCTACAGCAATACAGCATCAAAAATTCGTTCCAAAATGTTCCCTATAAATATCATCATAAATATTTCGTCCCAAACAACATGGCTGTCAAACAATTTCAAAACAAAACCAAAACATCACAAAGAAAAATTCCTTCCACGAATAGCACATTTTACCGCGTTTTGGCCCACATGGAGTTTCAAATTCCACTGTTGAAGCGTCATTAAGCCTCCTTCTAGTACAAAGAGTAATTAAAAATTATAAAGCTCACTGACTTTACGAGTTACGCGTAAATAAGTGCTATGGCTATTGGTTGCCTTAATTAAAGTAGAACAAATTGAACAAGCGGGCTGTACAATGCATATAATTATGCCCAGTAGTTTTAGAACGATCTATTTTCCAAAGAACTCGAATAAAATTTAGTTGCAATCATTTCTTTTCCAATCGATTTACAAACTACTTGAGTGGCTTTTATTGTCGCTGTTAAGTGTGCTATAGAGAAATCTTAATCAGGGTCAATATTATTGTTAAGTGTAGGTACTTCAGTGACCCCTTGTCGTTACAATTTGGGGAAGTTACTCAAAATATATATTGACGATATACCTCTAAATAAGGAGTCTTTATGGTAACATAAACATAGGAATGAAAAATTTAAAAATACCTACATACAATACCCTTTTCTTTCCCAAGTTTCTCTAAAAATTCCGGACTATCCAAAGAAAAATTCAGCAAAAAAATTACACCTTTTAACATAGACGTTATACCTAACATCACTGATCACAGTAGTATATAGGGAAGCAATTTACAATAGTGATAGTGGTATCAATCAGACGCAAGTGATCGATAGTGTGTGCCCCGCCTTGCCCTCGGCCCTGCTAACCTAACGTACGTTACATTGACATTCATTCCCTAGATAGGGTACTTTGATGATGCCTAATGCTTTCACACCTTGTACGTTTAAGCTTGAATTATCAACATTTGAAGGTTTAAGTAATGTTTTATTCTTAGCCACCATATTAATTCTGTGAATCAGAGTTCAAAGTTTCATATTGTAGCTAAGTTTTAAAACTAAAGACATAAGATACGTATTGATTACACTACCTTTTAAAATAACAAGCAATTACTTTAATTAGTAGGTATACATTTTGCGTAGTTAAACGAATACGACTAAAAAATGATAACATCTGCTTAATTACTATAGAAATTTATACATTTACCATACGTATGTTCTGTATACCTATTTAAAGAAATAAAAGAAACTTATCTAGCACCTATAACTCTACCGAAAATGCGTACTTGGTAAAAAGGGGCGTTGTGTGAACAAAACGGGTGGGGTCTGAACGGTCCCGGGCACATTATAACCGCCACGGGCCATTGCGCTCGTTCCCGAAATATTGGCGCGAAACATCGCTCGTGATTTTACCGTATAATTCAGATCAAACGCGATTCTACTCAATTCTCGAATAACGATCGTGAATTTGACGGAAATGGTTATATCTCTGTTGTAAGTGAAATACCTAGATTGTTTGGAACGTTAATTGAACTAGGTATTCACTTCAAATTATTTTTAAGTTAGGTACCGCTAAATTAACAGCTGACATTTTTCCTAATCAATAAACTTTAACTTCTAATATTATATCTTTGTATTTAATGGATAACAGACAAGCACATTTTCCTCACAAAATATAAATGCTTAAAAGTGTTCAGCATATCAACGCACAAGACGCAATATCCATACATTTGCAGAGTGCATTACCTCGTCAGTACATCACTTTTAGCAACAAGGAAGGAGTGCATCTATTAATTCACCACAATATATCTCATCCGCGTACGTTTCCTACATAATCCTGCTAAGTAGGACACTTGGACGAAACAAGAGACTTACAACTACATAGTCCTTGAGCAAACGTCGTGACAGTCTACATCCCAACTGAGAGCTAGCTCGAAAAGTCGCCAAGCGATTTTGTCATCAAGGCTGAAGAGAAACCGTTGATAATTGCTTGCAAGCTGTCTACCTACTCTTCTAGCATTGCGCCCACCTAAGTCGTTTACTGTAGCCGTTACACAGCGTGTTCGAACCGCACGAGCAATTGACAAATGTGAATATCTTACTGGTTTATACATTCGTAAATTCAGATAAATAATACTTGTAAATCTGTGGAAATAGCCAATCTAAGATGTTGTAGTAATATTTTGTGATCGTTGAGATTTCGATAAATATTCGTTTAGATATAAATTGCGAATAGTTACAACACACAATTACAGAAAATACTTTTATTAAAGAGCGTATTTGTTGCATTTCAAATTGACAAGCCGCACCTGCTCTAAATGCAACTTGTTTACCTACGTCTCAATTTCGATACTAATTAATAATTTATACTCTTTTTGTAATTAATCGACATACCTATGGTTTCATAAGTTGTTAATTTCTGGGTAATTGCGATTCATATTTTAAAAAACTTTCCGATTCAATTTTGAATATAAATTCACGTAACAATACTAATAAATATAACGTAAGTATAACAAATTGAAAGAAATTAATAAAATGTTACTTAATGTAAGTTTAATATGTTCAATTAATCCTGTCCCAGCAGTAATTTAAAATTCCTAATTGTCGGAAGTAATAAACCCTTAATTAACACTTGCTTATCACGCGATCATTAAAATCTTTTTTGTATTCTTTTATTTTAATTTCATATCAATATTAACAGGTTTGTCATTATAAAAACATTCAAATTATGTACAAATTAAAGGCAGACTGGAATTGGTTCATTTATATATTTTAGAACGATTTAAATGTTTACTTCTCAGTTCCATCTTTCATTAGTTACTATCACAGTCTAAATAAAATTGAAGGGACACTGAGCTTAGATTTAAAATATTCTGGATGTAAGTAGTAGTATCTTTCAAATTCTACCCATCATTAGGTACTATCAGACAGTCTAAATAAAATTTTAAAGGAAAACTTTAAAGTGTAACTTTAAGAATGGATCAGACAATCATAGTAACGAGCAATGGGCTCAGATTTAAAATATTCTAAAAAGAAGAATATTCTAGAAACACTACATATACTACCCATCATTAGACGCTATCAAACTCAAAATAAAATTTAAAAGTACCCCTCTATAGTGACATAATAGTGGATCAGACAATCATAGGAACGGACAATGGGCTTAGGCCTTAGGGTTGTTTGAATGAAACAGAGTCGCGTGGTGCGCACGTGCTCTCCGCGATTATGCTAATTCGCGAGATGCGAGATTACCTACTGCCATGTGTAGTGTGTACTGTGTACACTAAGCGATCGATACGGATTGACCGTTTTTGTGGACCACCTATGTGATGATTTAAATACGAGATAATTGGGGTTTAAAAAATGTATAGATTCTTTCTCGGTCTTGAAATAATTCCAAAAATTGTTTATTGGGTGTACAATTACGGGTATATTTCTAAAATGTTTAAAACATTACGCCAATGTCTTAGGAAATCAACAGGAATGCAGTCAAGTTGTTGTACCTACCAACTTCTAGTAAAGTTTTTAGATTTATGAAAACAACTGTCTCATTAGGTCAAACTTTTCATTGTCAAGTATTGCCTAAGTATTGTGTAGAAAAATGTAAGATATTTTACTTTACTTTATTTTGTAAACGTAAGACAGCTGGAAAGAAAACTTCTAAGATTGGAAACTTTGGCTAGGGAATAAGTAGGCTAGAATTAAAAATAAAAGAAGAGACTTGAAACATATAGCTAGTAATAGCCAGTTTCTAGAAAAGAACCAGCAAAAACTAAAGAAGTGCAAAATGTGTGTTTTAGACCGTCTTTCTTGCATTTCGTGGCGCTCTGCCAACTTCTGCCTAAGTATTGTCTCAGATTTACGATATAGTTATGGCGAAATAAATTTGGTCTCCAAGATGTGGTATTTCAACTGATGGTAAAATTTCTTATTCGTAGGAAAAATGAATGCAATATATTTGCAAAAATTATTCATCGTATATTTGACCAATTTTAGAAACTTCCTTTTCCTGAAGTTCCTAAAAATTATATTACATTAAATTAATTAAATAATGAATTAAATAATACTCCGACGATTCTTAAGAAAAATTACAAGAAGAAAATTATATCCTTGGGAAATCTCTTAAAAATACCTAACCCTAACCCGCTCGTGAGAACCGTATAATAAAAATTGTAGAGTTAAGCAACTCGCTATTTATTTAGGTAACGCGAAACGCACGTGCCACCCCCGGCTTGCTACCCTCATAAAACCAAGTGCTACACGTCCACGCCAATTTCAATCTTACCACCTTGATATACAGTCTACTAGACTGTCCGATAAATTTGCCAGATAGTCGAGTCTTTTAGTTGAAAATTAAATGGCATTGTTCGTTCCCTCATTAATGCAATATTGCGCTCTCTGAGGCACTGAATGGCGGGGAAGGTTTTATTGTGTGCGAAATTTATTAACTGAGTTCTCTAATAGTGAAAAGTTTTGTTTTGATATTTATAGGTCAATAGTTTAATGTATTGTAGGGCAAGATTGGGTGAGCGTAAAGGTCAGTCGATTTATTTGAATAGTTACGAATCGAATATAAATTAGGTATCTATAAGTGTAATGAATTGTGTATATTGTAATGACCAGATTTTATTTATGTTGTTTTTTTAGTGGGAGTCGAGCACTGCTTCGGCACGAAATGGGTCAAGCTCGCACCGGGGAAGTTACCACACCCTCACAGGAGACCGGCGTGAAGTGGTGGCATATTAACAGTATGCCACCGCGTTTCGTACGGTGAGTGAGGGGTCCGGAGGCCCAAAAACAACAACCCCCAAATATGAACGCGGCATTATTAGGCATAATACCCCAGGAGGGTACCGGCACCTGCGGTGCAGGAGAATCCCTCC
>CAJQZM010021076.1:25625-52215 GCA_907164665.1 Colias nastes | reverse complement strand
ATCATTTGTTAGGTATTTAGTTAAAATTGAAGAATTTTTTGTTATAACAGATAGTGAAAATATTGTGATACAATAAAACAATAAAATGCTACTTGAAATTGTTTTCAATTGTGTTGTATTAAGTGAATTTTATTTTTTTTTCATTCTTATTTTATAAGCTCTATGACAGCGTTGTCCGTTTTTTGAGACAGCAATGAAGACGGGGTTCTTGGCATAGGCCGTTTTAACGGACATCCTGAAAAACCTACTTACAGAAAATTTGTTTTATTTTTTTCTCTACTATAGTATTTTTTAATCAATAACTATCACTAAAACCAATTCAGGTCATATCTGGGTACATTATTTCAGGGCTTGCCGTGTTAAGGGTTAAATAAGTAGGTAGTTAAATGTCAATTTGCAATTAGCAATAAATGTAATTTTCAAAATTTTCAAATACATACTAACATAATATTTTTTACTTCAATTTTATGAATAAATACGTATTTTCATTTTAAATAAATGTATTTTTAAATAAAGAAGACCGTATAGACTCTAGATGGGTTATCTAATGGAAAAAAACATTGTAATATGTATTTGTAAAACCACAACAATATTACCCGAATTCAGCTATTCCCTAGGCCCTAGGGCAACAGAATAATAACTACCTAGTAACTATCGTAAATATGTACAAAAATATATAGGTTCAAGTCTCGCTTCCAGATCAAACGTTTCAGATTTGTTTTTTACAGTTTACGCATTTTTAAAGTGTTTCTCTTCTTAATCTTGAAAATAATAAATTTAGAAAAATGGTCTCCATAAATATTCAAACCAGGTTATTAGTCTTGCTTCCACCAAGTGTAAATTATAGGTATAAATTTTACTGAATTTTGAAGATACTTCAGACACTAATTCAGAATTTAGCCAAAATATACACACAATATTTTTGTAACAGCAGACGTTCACCAGGTTATGGCTATGACGTTTCAAGGCCACCTTGATGTAAAAATAGATTGAACAGCATCAATGTTTAGTTTAAACCATTATTTTACATATTTGTTTATGATTAATTAACTTTTCTTTTATAAAGGCAGTTCAATTTTCGCGCTGTTTTTAAATTCTTCTACGTACTGATTTTTTCTTGTGAACGCGATATTCCTTACGGAAAAAAATGTCTACCTATTCTTTGAAAAACATAAGACATAATATATACGGGATAGGTAAATGTAAATGCAATTTAGTCGCGTTATACCAACCTGCTATCATCTCAATTTTGTAAAAGATTTCTATTTTCTATTGTTCCATTGACAATAATTTACTATGAGTTTCTTTGGCTGCATGGATTTCGATAAATACAGCATTTTACTTTTCATCCGGATAACAGCAAAGAATTTAAATCTAATCATAATCAAATCTTTAATCCTACCATTAAGTAGTTATATCTATTTATAATTCTTAGCTTGGAAACCTGTACGGCCGAATCACTAAATTAAGGATATCTTAGTGTATTTTTAGCTTGGCATTTGCCTTACAAATGCTCTGACCTTACTTCTTCATAAGGTAACGGGTTGTCGTTTAAACTACAAATTAGGAGCCGTGAAAAGTTGCTTCAATTTGTTCCTCAAACGACATATACCAAACAATCTTTTAGTACGATTGCTAAAAATATTATTGTTTTTCCCTACTGATACATAAATAAGAAATGGTCCACGTGCCGATATATTTGGTCAACGTAATCAATTAAGGAGCAGTGTTGGAAATAGGTCCATCAAAGTCATAGAAGGCTTATTTTGGCGCGCGGCGAGCTGGTCGCGTAGTTAGACCGCGCAGCCTGATCGCAACGTACGTTAGGCGAGCGCAAAAAATACGCGCATTTTGCCAATGTGTATTCAAAGTACTGTGTTTACTTTTATGTGTTTTTACTTAAGTAATTTTTTTTTTTTGGAATAAAACTGCTATAACGTACTTTTGCTAACGCGATTTTTGTTTATATTTAATTCGTTGCATTTAGTGCATTTTGGAGCTTTATGAAGTTGTATTTTAAATGCATTTTTGTGGTTCGTAAACCTTGCTTTATGACTTCAAATTTCGTGACAGTAAAACATGACCTAGAAGTACCTAAAGTTTAAAATAATGATAGCATCATGGTACAGGACAAATTAGAGATCGGATAATATAGTATGTTTTATGTACATGTAGGTAACTATGTTTGTTTTGTACCTACGTGACATATTTGGTAAAGTATTTACCATATTCACATTTTTTATTTTTCATATTCACAAGTGGGTGATTATTTATTAGTAAATTTATGGTTTGTTTAGGTAGCACAAGATCCGGTGTCAGTGTTTTTATTCAGTTATAACAAGATGGTCATGTATACTACATAGTATAAAACAAAGTCGTTTTCTATGTCCCTATGTCCCTTTGTATGTTTAAATTTTTAAAACTACGGAACGGATTTTGATGCGGTTTTTTTAATAGATAGAGTGATTCAAGAGGAAGGTACCTATATAATTTATTAGGTAAAGCGGGCGAAGCCGCGGGCGGGTCGCTAGTTGACTATAAGTTTGGATTTCCATTCACGTCTTAGAATCACAGGTCATATAAAGAACAATGTATATAATTATTATTAATAATAGTGCATAATGCATATCTGTAAAAACTGTAGAAGAATGTTGTCAGGGTTTCACGCACAAATGACCGCGAGGATTTTGAGGAGGAATCTTGATTTCAATTTTCGACTAATCTCAACAATAAAATATAATATTACATTAATATTGCCGGCTATTTCTTCTATTATATTTTGAGTGTATTAACTAGAGTTAATATTTTAAATAAGTAATAACAACAATGGATATTATATGAGTGTATGTACAATTGTATGCAATTTTGAAACTTTATAGAACTGCTTAGATATACCTAAGGAATAAATTCTAGACCAACATCACATAACATAAAAAAACGTATTGCGAAGTTGTTTCTTACAATACTTTGCTCAATATTCAAAGTGGGTACCCACAACTTGTAAATACAATTTCTACGTGATATCTTAACGTAACGCATCGTTGACTTCCGATAAACCTTCGGACATTTCCGGGTTGCAATGCCAGTATAATCTATTCTATTTATAGAAAAATGGAGAAATTGATTTCTTAAATACCTATAAGTTTATCCTTCCTTGTGATGAGAAAAATTCTAATAAAAATGGTAATAAACACCTGCGAATAAATAAAAATAATACATACACGTGCAACATCATCATCAGCCCATATTCGTTCCCACTGCTGGGACACGGGCCTCCTATGAGGGTACAGGCCCACCATACACCTCGCAGGCAAAGTGCGGGTTTATACATACATAGGTTATATTATATACTTTACAGTCAGGAGTAATTTGTAAAGAGCGAGCGAAGTCAGGGAGAGCCTCTACCTATTATAATAAAATTAATAGCTTTTAATAATGGCGGGTGTAAAAGCAATTTATTAATTGCACTAATTTATTGATCAACATAGTGTGAATTATGTGTGTGATTAAAATAACGAAGTGTTATTTAAAATTTTTTAAATACGCGTAAAGTTTATGTCTACATTCTTTCATACCAACTTATCTCAATTTTATTACATTACCTATATTTCCGTATTATTTTATACATTTCATTGTAAAAATTAAAGTACAGCCTCCTTTTAGACAGGAAAATCGATGAAAAAATAGCACATTAGCATCCAATAGACACGTCATCCAAAAGTAACTGATTTAAATCATACAGGAATAGAATACAATGCACCTTGCATGATTTATTTTTATAAAGGTTTATCATTTATTTTTATTAAAGGTTCCTAGACGTTTTAAAAATGAAATAACTGATTAAATGTAATAATTATTAAGAAATTTACAATTCTTCCCCGTCTGAATTTACATCAATTACTAAAACTATCCGGTAAAAAGTAGCCCATATGCAAATCCTACTACCAAAATTGACTACAATCTATCTCTTTACAAAATTTCATACAGATAAGGAGTAACGAACATTATATTATATTCTTAATTTCTTATAAACTTTCGCGTTTATAATGTGATAATATGAATAGGACTAGTAGGATTGTAGTAGTAGATGCATTATAGTTTAGTTTATTATCTACGCGCAATTAATTATTTGAGATCGCTCTTGTACGGCATGTCAGCTTTTACTGAGATGATAAATTTGCTTTACAATAATTAATAGCCGTGTGACCACTCTTCAGTGTCATTAACATGAAAATACATACTGCTTTTCCTTCTGTTAAAGTGACGGTCTTTTTTTAAAGTGACATTGGTGCATTCAGTATTAATTAGTGTCAAGGGTGTCTTAGAAAGTAATTTGAAGTTTTTAAACTTCTTGGAAGAGTCTGTGAAATACTATAAATAAAACGGGAAATATGTTTTTATAGTTTTATTTTCATTATTTTTGTAGTTTTCAGAAATATCATGATTAGATTGTCGGGTTTTAAATTTTAATAGTTGTAGAAGTCTGAAATGACATGATTGGGTTGTCATGTTCTAATTTTCAATAGTAGAGGTTAATAAACATGACGTTAAACACCGTCTCGTTAAGCCCAAAACGTTGCCTATCACCAAACATAAAAGCCAATAAATCACACCAAATTTCACTCATATCTTCAAACTTTCGAGACACATAAATAGCGTCACATTTTATCTGCTTGTTTAGCGAAAAGTACACTAAAATGTGTCCACCGCATTACGTAATCTGCCCTAATGGTTTCGGCTGTTCCGATGTCATGATAGCGTCAGGCCCATAAATAGCGAGTCTGCTGTCAGCTTCGGCTAACAGGCTTAGCGTCATGTGACGTCAGTTAAGAAGATTATCTAGCTGTTTGATTTTCCCTACTGTGATAGGTTTTACTATGTACGTAAATTTACACGATTAACCGTTAGACTGCGGGCAAGTTGAGATAATAGTAATTAATAATGATACAAATTGAGAAGCCTCTGTTCTTTGAGGAACATTAGTAAAGCGCTCCGCGTGGCATTATGTTTGTGAAAGAATTATGAAAATTGGCTGTTTTAATATATCCAGTATCCATTTTACTTTTTATAAAATTGGTGTAATCGAGTATCGAGGGAGTATCGAGGCTTCAGTATGCTATGAACAATGTATAATTATTATTAGTAGTGCATAATGTATATCTACAAAAACTGTAGAAGAAAGTTGTCCGGGTTTCACACAAAAATGACTGGGATTTTGAGGAGGAATTTTGATTTAAATTTTCGACTAATCTCGAGTATCGAGGCTTCAGTATGCACATATTCTTTTTCGCCAGCATTTGAGATGATTATTTAGTTTATCGAGTTGAGGTTTTAAATACGTACATTACCTTTATACATTTTCGAACTAGAGATCAATATTACTATTCTACCATCGATAAACTAATCTTTTTATTGATTCCACGTAAAATGAAATCCCTAGAAGATAATAAATAAGGAGCTCTATGAATAATAATTTAAAGTGATAGATGTATACAATTTAATAGTATACAAAAACGTACATTAGAAAAATTTATTGATGTATAGAAATAACAGGTTAAAAGATCAAACAAGCTCTCAATCATACGCTTTATAATAATCTGCCGACATTGAAATTATAATCTTTATTAGTTAAATCAATTATCTTGCTTTGACTTTTAAATAAGAAGCCAAATAAATGTAGGATTTTATTGTTCCGTAGTAAATATGTTCGTTTGATGTAAATGCACCGTTAAACGAACATAGAGCTAGAGCTAGAGCAAGTGCATCTTTTCGAGTAAACGTAAACTCGAATTCAGTGTTATTCAGTATTAGAACATTGCATAGAATCTTTTCGAACGTCTTAAGAACAACGTAAGAATGCTCTACGCCTGTTTACACTAAAATAATTTGACATAGTGGGGTTAGAGCATTTTTGCTCGTTTTGATCTAACTGCACCGTGATCTAAATGCACCGTAAAAAAATATTATAGTTATCTACACTCTTTAATTTGTACATTAATGCACTTATTGTTGAACTTAGCAGCACTCATATTGGGTGTCATATTGATGACACTTGTGTCAATAATATTAGCTATGCAGATGATATGGTCTTATTGAGCGCGTCAGCATGTGGGCTCCGTAAGTTGATTACTATATGTGAAAGGTATGCCGATGGTCATGGCTTGCTCTATAACGCATGTAAAAGTGAGGTTATGGTTTTCGAGGCAGGCGGGAAATCACCCCGGTCAATGCCTCCAATCACCCTGAATGGGCTTGTTTTAAAAAGAGTCAATGAATATAAATATCTAGGCCATATACTGACATCCGACTTGAAGGATAATGCTGACATAGAGAGGGAGCGTAGAGCGTTGTCGGTCCGTGCGAACATGGTGGCCAGGAGGTTTGCTCGTTGTTCCACTGAAGTGAAATTAACACTATTCAGAGCATATTGCTCTAATTTCTACACGTGCAGCCTCTGGTATAACTATGGTTGTCGGGCATACAATGCTCTGCGTATTCAATATAACAACGCATTCAGAACACTGATGGGGCTGCCTCGCCACTGTAGCGCATCAGGGATGTTTGCTGAAGCTCGGGTAGATTGCTTTTATAGTATAATACGGAAGAGATGTACATCTCTGGTGCGCCGGGTGCGGGGCAGTACCAATAGCGCTCTTAAAATGATTGCAGACAGATTCGATTGTGCGTACTTGCACCATTGTGAGCAAGTACACACATCTTATATTAATAAAAATAAAATGACTAATTATAAATGGTAAAATATTCAATAATGATAATATTTAAATTAATGTAAATGTAAACTGTATAAAAACAATGTAAACTAACATAGTAATTAAGAAATAATACTTACAAGTGGACCTCTGATGTTCTATTAATAAATAAATTATTAAATATGTAACTTTCTAAAATTATGTTCATCACATTTAGAAGACCTAGTACAAAGATTCTTTGAAATTTTTGCCACCAAAAATAAAAAGATTTTGATTGATGTTTTCTATTTGTTTCTGTACCGTTCATTTTAAATGACAAATGCGTCTATTTTTACGAAAACATCTTTTTTTCTGGAACCACGTGTTCTGGGCTCATGTCCAACATAAGCGGGTCTAGGTCATCTAACCTCTGACTGATATGTTTTATGTTTACCTGTACGGTATTTATGTCATATTATTGATGAATGTCAGTCGTAATCCATATGATAAGTTATCTATCGATAACGTCTAGAAATAACTATGAAGACATTGGAGCTTTGCCTCTATGGAAAAATTATTTTTATTAAATTAGAAAAATTACTTGCACAATCTTTTCTCTGGTCACTAAAGCATATCTATATCTAGTTATTAAAGTATACTTTCATGATTTGCAGAAGATTTGTCAGCTGTTTCGTTTTTAAGAAATTTATTAACCACAATCAATTACCTTACACAATTGTTTAACTTATTGTGTACCTAATTGATTTTTTATTGCTTTGTAATAAAGTTGGTCTTCATAGTATTAACAAAAATATTGACAAAATAACTGTTTATCTTATCTTTAATTATCCATGTTAATCTATAAGCCAAATAATATAATATAAAATTTGCAACATAAATACTGAAGTAATTTTAAATCTCGTTGATGTTAAAAAAATATATTCTGTAAAACTGACGCTCCTCTTACTATATTTCTGCTCTTTTCTTACCTTATGATATTTATAACACTTGATGTTAGTGTTACTAATCGTTGGAAACCAATTTATAGCTGGAGATCGCATAATCAAATAAGCTGCATTTTAAATTTTAATATTCAGAAAAATTTTAGTCAGAAATCTGAAATAATAAGCCTTTAAGACAGTCTTCGCAAGCAAATTGAGCTACAATAATATTATCAATGGTTTATACTTGTAAATTTCCTAAATAAAAGCCCAGTTACAATTGATATTCAATCATAGATGTTGTGTCCCAAATTATTCTCGTTGACCTTTTAATTAAAAGTATAAGGCGTTTGCCGATAAGTCAACTAGTTTGCTGACCTTATGATTAATTATTTATATCCTCCCACGTACAAATACTTATTATAATAATTAAATCTGTCTGTGGCTTTGATTCTATGTTAGTGTTCGAATTAACGAAAAATAATTTAGGTAATACCATTTCAAATTTATGAGCTCAGCCTGATGCTTCGCTAGGTCAAATCAAACTAGTGTAAATGCTAATATAAAATAAAATACTAATAGTAATACTTCTTACTAACTTATACAATTATTAGTGGTAAGGACTACGCAGTTATCATTAGAAAATTGTCAAGTGATTTAACAAATTGTTATGAATGATTATTGTATTGCTACTATCTATATGCTATATGCTATAGTATTGCTATTGTATACGTAGTATATTATTATTAGTCTGTGCTACTATTATGGCGCGTAAAATGCAAACTCGTTTAGAAAAAAAAACTAGTCCTCTATTTTAAGCTCAACATTAATAGTTGTCTTTGTTCATTAAATCGTTAGTCATATTTTAATAAACACCAATTAAACGTGACATACGGTCGACGTGGTCATTTCTATAAAAAGTTGTGCGACCACAATGCTGTGTCATTGGTTACTGTTCAATGTATTGGGAAAGAATTATAGACTCACGCTTGATGCTATGACATCGTGCATAATTAGCGAGGAACAATGGGTACATTTAAAGTCGAGCCCATGCTGACTGTGGGCGCTGTTGTAACTAAAAATATTCTCTTATTGTTTCGTTTATTTACAATCACTTATCTAAATTCTATTAGAGTCTAAACTTCTGATAAAGTAGGGGAATTTCCAAAATACTAATAAGATACTAAGTAATACTTTGATCGATTATCAATATCAAAAGCGTGTAAACTAAATTTACGCTTATTACCTATTATAAGTGGCCTGTACATTCCTTTATCTGGTCCTATCGATGATACAGCTGATAGCAAAAGTACGTTAATAGCAGTGTTGCTCTACTCAGCGATTTCTATAAACGTAATGTAAATTTTAAAATTCAGTGCCATAATCGGACAGTATGTCAATGGTTTATAGTGTGTGAGTGAAATACAAGTCTGGGACAGTGATTTAAAATCTAGTGATCATGTCGCACACACACACAACGCAGTGTAAAGTGGACCACTACTTTAAGTTGGAAAAAAAGTATCTGGACTTAAAAAGACTGGTTATGGAGAAGACTGAAGAATTGAAGAAGCGTGACAAAATAATATCAATGCTTGAAAATGAAATTGACGATCGAGACGCAACCATACGATATTTAAAGAACGAAATAGATAAATTTCGGCAAGTTGTCAAACCTTTGACTAGGCAAATGATCGACATGCAACGAAATGGTGTGGAAGTGGAAGAAGAAGGTCTAGTGATTAAATCTCCTGGTATAGAAAATACCAGAGTGTTCCGTTTGGTTGAACCCAGGCTGAAAAGAACGGCCATATCAGCAGAGCCTCTGTCTTCGCTGACACAGGATCCTGAAATGAAGTTGGTCAAAATCACAAAAAGTTTGAAGTGAGTATATCAATGCCATTACCAGTATTTCAAAAATTAATAACAATAACCGCGTGTATCAGAAATAGTAAGCTGTATCTGATTTTCCAACATCGGGTTTTAAAATAGGATTCCTACTAGACATTTTGTTTACATATATTCAGAATTATAAGTCATATAACCAATTACGGTACAATATTTACATAATTCAAAACGTCTATTGCTCCACCATTACGAAGGTCACAAACGAGATCGTTTTTACAAATCGCACGTATATTTCATTCAAAGCAATATCACGATAGCGATAAATCTTTTATAATAAATACGTGCTGTACAACATTTGTATCGATATCCATCAATCAGCAGTGCATTTCTTTCTCGGCTATGGTGCTGTAGACTCGAGGCCAACATGTGTTAGCCGGAGTACCTTCGCACACGCATTTGGTATAATTACGTTCGAACTTTACTGCGTGTCCTCGCCTTTGGCTGACACGATTCATGACATGAATGTAACTGACTGTATTGATGAGTTCAATCGGACTGCGCGGAAAGTTTAGCGTCTTTTCTTTATTTTGCGAGCGTCTCTTGCATCGTTTGCAATGACCAACTAATTTAAAGATTTTAAATTAGTTGGTTTGAATATTTGTTTTTGTTATATTATGATGTATCAACAAACAACATTAATATTACAAATTATACGACTTAAATGCTTCATTTCCAATTTTCATAAACACACGTGAATTTATCAGGATATCTATACTAATATTATAAAACTGAAGAGTTTGTTTGTTTGAACGCACTAATCTCAGGAACTATTGGTGCGATTTGAAAAATTCTTTCAGTGTTAGATAGTCCATTTATAGAGGAAGGCTATAGGCTATATATGTACCACGAGCGAAGCTGGGGCGGACTGCTAGTAGTAAAATATAGTGACGCTATCGTCTTCGAGTAATCGAGTTGGTAAACTAAAATACTTTTGTGGGATGTGGCCTACAGAGTGCAAACATATTCTAGTTTTAAAACTGCACTGACCTTAATAAAATTAATTTTATTAACCATGCGTTTATATGTTGATCTAATTAATTTATATGAAGCTGTACAAAATTTTATAGTATGGTTATTGCGTCATGGCTGCAAATAACATATTGAATGTGAATATAAAATGTTCTTGTAGTGTTTATTTAAGTTTAACAAGAGACTTAGTCAAAACTTTTGGTTACATTGATCTCTCTGACATTGATTTTATTACGTCATTCTAGTTAACGACGTGTAGTTATTTTGGGGATTTATCGAATGGATATTATTTTAGTGTTAACGATTCATAATATTTACTTATGCGATCATATTTTGTGAGCTTCATTTAATTGCGAAATGAAAACGTCCAGTGCTGTATTTATTGATACTAATTGTGTCTTATTTCTCCCTGATCTCTATTTTACTACGTACTATACTGCTACGATTAAACTATGTACATCAACAGTTTCTGTATACATATATTTTACGAAACCTCCGTGCTCTACTAATCTGATCTTATCGATAATATTATTTTTATTTTATTCCCGATATAGAAATATCATTATTGCAATCTTACAACGGCAGTAAATAATTATGTTTGAATTAATATTTTACACACATAAAAGTAATTCGGATGCACGTACTTTTTATATTTGTTTAGAATACAAGCCGAGCTATTATTATTATAGTGAGTAATGTATTAATTGAAATGGTATTAAATCTTTTAAATACACTACACATTATGTTACGAAAACACCAAACAATTATTATCTATGTGTTTTATAATCATTAAAACACTAAATAACATTGGTTTCAAAGCATTAAAAGTAACAATTTATAACTGTCAAGTCTAGAAGCAATTATATGATGTATTAAATACCCCGGAGTTGATCGCTATTCATTGCTTTAATTTGTTGTCATTTAAAGGTTATTGTCATTAAACTGTCCCATTGAGAGTATCCTTGATAATAACAAACGTTGTCTCGAGTATGCATGTAATTTGAGTTTAATAATATATCATTAAAAACAAATTAAATGTATGTATTTAATTTGTTCTATGATAACATTGTATGTTGGCTCTAATAGTTGCAGTAATGTTTAAATCCAGTCTCTCAAAATTAAATGATTTTTTTTAATAACTAATGTTATATTGAGATGATTCTGATTTGGTAATTACTTAATATCTGTAAGTTTACGAGTAATTTAACTACCAGTTTATAGATATTATAATTATGACCCTCGTAGGTTGTTCCAATAGAAAATGTAATAAGGCAATAAAATTCAAAACCTTGTTTTTATATGTTCCCTTTTCCTACCTTATGTTGCAAAAACTAAGCTTCTATATCTACCTCACTTTAAGGTATAATGTATTAGTGATTACGCATAGGTTTTTTGCGAATTTTATGAGGAAATTAATATGGTACATATTACAAATATAGCAAATAAAAAACAAGTGTCGGCTAATTGTTTCCTAATAAAGCTGGACTTAATTACAGTCTCAATAATTACCAGTTTATGTTTCTAGAATAATTAACTTGCAAAGGAATATGTTGGTTAGTAATTGTTAATTTGTTTTTCCGTTTGTAATGAAAATAGTATCACTTGATAATACCTACAATTTACATAGTGAGATTATGGTGATAATGTTTTTTAAAGTAATTATAATTAACTTTCGTAATTGTAAATCAAATAAACATGTGTCATACCTATTTCATTATTGAAATTAATATCTTAAATTAATCGTTAATGTTTATTTTAAGTACTTAATGAATATTATGTTAATTGCAGACTTAACTTCGAAATGTTTAAAAAAGATGAGCTGTAATATTTATAATAATTAATATGGTTATTACTATTAGATAATATTATATCCTACCACCAATTCGGCAAAATATTAATCATAAAATATATTTTGTTCACAGATCTCGGGAGCTAATAAAGGGCGCGATCCTTGACAATGACTTTATGAAGAATCTGGAAATGACACAGATCCGCGAAATTGTAGATTGTATGTATCCAGTCGAATATGCAGCCGGCAGTGTCATCATCAAGGAAGGCGATGTTGGTAGCATCGTCTATGTTATGGAAGGTTAGTACTTTTTGTTACAGCGCCATCTATTGTCGAGTAGTTGTACTTTTTAGACGGTTTGTTTTACAACAATTTTATTATAGCGCCATCTATGATGTTATGTGGGTTTCTTTTGGTTTGCAGCTCAAATCACAGATGGCGCTTTTATTAATTTTTGTTTAGTTTGAAAATTACGGAATAAAATGTAAATGAATTAAAAACAATACAATGCGTATGAATAAAACAAAATTTCTATTTTAGGGATAGTGTACAACTTTGTATATTATAAGCATTACGTAACAAGTTTAAATGACTTATTATGAATATTCATGAAATAGAAACAGCAAGTTAAATTGTAACTTTCCCTATAAGCAGAGAAAGCAGAAAAACGTCAGGTGCGCGAGATTTTCTTAACCCAACACTGTTACATGCGTTCCTACATTGACATCTTGCCTTATTAGAATCGTTTAGAAATTCAATTACCATAATGAGTAAACTGGTGTCATCTTTTCATGATAACAGTGATTCGTATAAACAACACTTGTTACGTATTTCTTTAAAAATAACGATATTCTCGTATTATAAGTAATCTGGGATTAAAGTTATTCCCTTTCATTATTTCCAATTTATAAAACTTAATTCTAAGGAACACACACACTTTTCAGATTTGTAGGTAACTTTATCACTATTAGGACTAGATGGTCTTCAAATTCACACAGTATTTGATTTAAATTTGATAATAAAATCTTATAATAAAATCAATTCAACCTTTCAATATGCAAAACTCAAATTCATTTTTTAAAGAAGCTTGAATAAATAATTATGTAGTGCTATTAGATAAATGTCAACAGTTTCGTGTATCTTGTCCAAACATAATGTCGTTTAGACCTTGTGTTTTCAATACTTTGGTTGCTATCACAATACGAACGTCCTTTGTAAATAAAACGCCGTTGTTGAGCGAAAATAAAGGTTATTTACAATTTCTAAGGTCATTCCGAGTCCAAGTACCGAGATGCATTGTTGGGTTGGCTATTATTTTTAACTGTGACATAAGGCATTTAATAACGTCTTGTAATCGTATACGACCAGTCAAGGAAGTACATTCTTTTGTTTTATTCTAAAGATATAAGGTTAATTTTATAATTTACTAGCGGTCTGTCCCGGCTTCGCCCGTGGTACATCTTTACATTTCATCTCCATAAGAACCATCTTCGTACTTCAAGGAATATTATAAAAGACGTGTGGCACTCGGGGACTGCCGCGGTAAAGCTATTGCATAGCATGCCTTCAAGCCACACCTCCGCGGTGCCCGTCGGAGTGGGGAGCGTGAGGTTTTTTCGTTACGGAATTTCTCGATTCGGTCCCCGCGCTCAAGGCCCGCGATAGAAGCTATGCAATAGCTTAAAAAAATAATTAACGAAATCGGTTAAGCCGTTCTCGAGCTTTGCGATTCATTATTATAATATATCTAGATTTAAATTTCATTTATAGGTAATTCAGTTTATTATACGCTCTATACAGGGTAATATTTACCGAAAAGTTTTACCTACATCCCAACCAGAGTCCACAAGCAGTATGATAATTTTTTATCATCTTATCATTATGTAAACATGTTCCACTTCTGGGAATCGTATGCTTACCGTACGCTGACTGGCAGATGTTTTTCTTTGTGTCAAAATATTTATAGGTGAATCTTTAATTATCTAGATAATTGTTATATATCTATTAAGTTAATTTTTATAAGGTTTAATCTAGGAATGTAGGTACCCTTCGGTTTTTTAAGTATCTACATAATTATAAAGTATTTTCAGCATTAGGTTAAGAACCTTCTGTTTGGACATATGTAGTTTCATTTATAAATAACAAATCTATCGCCACTTCAAACAGTGTTATCGTAGCTTCTGTTTATATTCACTTATATTAGCATACAAGATTTATCATAACCCAAAAACCTCTTGACCTATTATCGACATATACCACGTGCAATCAGTTCCTTTTATATAACACACGCCTCAATTATTACTATCCTATCCTACTTCCTATATAATCTATGCTAATATTATAAAGCTAAAGAGTTTGTTTGTTTGAACGCGCTAATCTCGGGAACTACTGGTCCGATTTGAAAAATTCTTTCAGTGTTGGATAGCCCATTTATCGAGGAAGGCTATAGGTTATATATCTTCACGCTAAGACCAACAGGAGCGCAGCAATGCGAGTAAAACCGGAGGGCACTGCAGCTAGTATTACATAACTGAAAGTTGAGGATGGCTGGATGTAACTTTTTCAAAAACATTGATCAGTTTGATCTATGTTTGCTATATATAAAGATTTACAGTCTGTCAAGTTTGTTTCTTTTTAATGGAAGTTCAATTGTAATGTTTATAGCTTAAATAATCGTTGAATTTTAATAAAGCAGCAGGAAATTTTCACTTACCTATTCGGTAGCTGGTATAGCTGGTCCCCAATTTTAAATATACTACTTGGGCCAATTGTTTTCAGTATCAATTCATTGGGTTAAATCGTCGAAACGAATAATAAAATACTTTCTTAACTAATTTATTACCTACTGGTACAAAAATTTGGTTATTTTGACAGTAGATCTAATAAAAGGGAAACTAACATATTATCATATGAAGAAACCGCTCATTAGTCTATTAAGTACTACAATGGGATCAAATACCACACATTTCTTGGAGGTGATGAAATTTCACATTTCAAAAAGGTAATCTTCAAGTCAGTTCCGCTCACTATAAGTGGACAATCGTAGATTAGTTCACATTGGCCTTAATACCCATAAGCTTTATTCACATTACTGGCTTACCTACTTATGAAATCTAAATCCGGTATTAAATATTAGGTACTACGAAAATAAGAGAGATGGACGTGAGATTGAATTCTTGATAAGGTTCCATAATTAGGTTTGAATACGTTGAGAAGTAAACAACAAGAATATTATGGTCCTTTCGCCTTTGTTATCATCAAAAGAAGAAGTAAATAGTGTTGGAGACAAATAAAAAATATGTCAGCATTGCGTTATGCGTAGTTTTGATAGGAGAAACTTTTCTAGTTGATACACCAAGATCTTCGCAAATCTTGACTAAGGGTTATAATTTTAATTTACAAAAAGTTCATTGAGTATGGGTTAGTGATGAAACATTAATAATAAACTTGAACATACGAGCAATACTGCACTCCAACAATCATGTTTTGTATTAGCTGTTCAATAGATTTACACATATTTCTATCCACAAAGCAACTGACATCTGCTCCGAAATCGCATTGATGCAATCAACACTTATTACGACAATAAAGGGACCTATTTAATGCGAGGGGATGCCCGCATTCTGTTAGTACGTCTTCTTTGTTATTATAAAACGATCAATTGTACTGTTTCTATGGTTAAAACATGGTTGAACAACTCTAGTTATTTTGCTTCCGTTTCTGGTTATAATTCTGCATCATAAATACGCTATTTTTGTCTTTATTTCTTCCAAGAATTTCTTTGTTCGCTAATTAGTCACTCAAAAGATAATGAACATCCTTTTTATCACAAAAGAATGTGCCAAATTAGCAAAGATAATCTTGTAAGAGAAATTAAATAATAACATTACTGTAGCTAGCAATTCTATAGAAGTTATTCACAATGATCAAGGAGATACCTTGAGAGTATTATGAAATATGCTTTATACGTTTACTCAGTTGCCATGTGTTAGTCATAGTAAATTGCAATAGTTATGAGAAGTTATGTTCTGAGTAGGTCACTGATAAATTAAAGCCTTAGCCTGTATCCTGTCGTTTGAACAAGATTTTATTTTAGTCTTGAAGTATTTAACAAAATAGGTTATTACTTCAGAGCATTCATTGATTAAATGAATGATTAGGTACTGTTTTAGTCATAAATCTTGTTTCTGACTATACTTATTAACTTCTATTTGGTCTGATGTTTGACGTGTTAGTGTTAAATATAGATGGGATTCCTGGGGATTTGAGACCGGAAAATAACGTCTAGAGGACAAAAAAGCCGATCACCTGTTTCAGAAATAAATATAACTATTTTTAGAATAAGACAGCTTTCCTTTAATAAAATTTTGTGTACCTACAAGCGGAAACTTATTTTAGGGAAACGAATTTTATAACATTATCTTATTTTCATTTTTTTAAGTGATACTTCTTTAGGCGGGTTGAGACTGAGAGTAAAATTTCAAGATCGCGTCATGCCAATACCGTCACAACATGGAGTAACGCGACGATTTTTGGTATCTTTGAATCTTGCCAAAAAAGTTTCACTTCTGACACGTGTACTAGCACACACGCTCTTTTTTTATGAATGGTTTTCAAATTGTATTATTAGATTGAGTTGAACGGTCACTCCCTGAAAAGTTATTAAGGGATGTGCGTCTCATTAATAATTCTACATCATACTCTCGAGTTTCAGAAACAATCTTAATATCGATTTTACCCTACAGATGAGCTGATTATATATTGATTCGTGAAAGTGAAACAGCCTTGACCGAGGTCTAATTTGCGTCACAAATAACCATAATCCGGAGTCAACTTTTACTTTGACTTTCATCTTCACTGATGTAATGTGCTTTATTGTAAACAGTTTTGTATTTCAATTTCATATTTTCCTCATGGATCTTTTGAACAAAAATGTTCTTATATTATTTCTATTGAACATAGTATTGTTGATGTTATAGTATGAAGCACAATATTTTGTTAGATATTAATTAAAACCTCGTTTAAAAGTATATTGTACTGCGTGACTGACGTATTTTGTGGGACCAAATAATTTTTGTGCAATACCCTTTTTCTAACTTCTTTTTATTTTCATCTCGATATTCAGGAAATATAATTTAAATATTAGATTCAAGTTTATATTCAGTAGTGGCAGGTAGGGGCACTTTTAATATTAATAAATATTATTTATTTTATAATTTTATGAATTATCGTTTAAAGTCATCTATAATTAACAACCTTTTAGTATCTACGTTAAATATTAATGTAACTAACTATTGGAATAATGTACGAAAGTATAGGTAGGTATCAATGTTAAATAAATATATATTTTACGGTTAAAAATATTTTAATGGCAAATGTTAAATTTGACGTAAAACCAAATGATATTATAGTAGTATTCAAACAGAAGGTGATATATCGCTGATAACATTGACATTATTCAAACACGTTATCAGATTCAACCTCGATATAGAAACATTAGCAAAACAAATTCAAGTAAGGTTATATATTGTCGTCTTAAAATCTACCAATTAATTATTAATGTCATATTGGTCTATTTTAAATGGTCTTCAAGAAGGCTGCGCCGCGATAATTATTTTGACGTGTCTTATCGCGTTTAATTTCCGTTAATTCGATAATTAAGTATGTATTAGGAAATTGAGTAAAACGTCAGTATTTCCAGATAAATACAGTCTCCATAAAGTCTTCATCATAATATTATACTTAGTAATACGAGTTCTAGAAAGAAAGTATGGTAAAATTTAAATTTATATAACAATATACCTTTCTATGATCAACCATTGTTTGATTGTATTATTATTCGTGCATAATACATAATAACAAAGATGTTTAATTTGCATTATAAACAAAAGTAACAATTACCGTTACTTACCTAGGTATATTGTTATAACAGCGGAAGCCAAAGTTTACACTAGACAGGGTGTCTATTATGGTCAGGATTAGGAACTTTAAGCTTTTTAATTCAGGTGCAAATGCTTTGTCTCGATTCCGTATATTCCGTCCCGCTCGCACTCGTTAGTTTGACGTGCGCAGGAGTTGATTAAAATCTTAAATCCGTGAGCGGCAGTAAGCGGTCCGACGCAGTCGTGATTGGTGCGTTACGAAGTGCGCTCCGAATTTAAAATTATCGTGTCAAAATATTATGTGATAAAACATGAAGAGTGAAATAAAAGTATTATTTGTTTTTTTTTTTTATTAAATAGTGACGTCATTTAGTTACGTGCAGTGATGTGTGAACCGGTCGTTTCGCGGAAAGAATAATGTCACAACAAAGATTTCGAAGGATAATGTTACTATCGTAAAAGTAACTGGATCTCCTTATGACCTCTTTATGCTACAATTTAACCACTGGGATAACCTTACAATGCGCTTTCGAGTACCTACTTTTGGACAATAATGGACTGAGCCGAGATTATTATTAATGTCCAGTCGTCCAGACGATCTGTAGATACAATGTTTTGAATTTTTATTTAAATTTCTTATTTAATAAAGAGAAAAGTCATTAAAACTATCAGTATTAAAAAGTTATCATTGCTCAAGAGCAAACCTTCCTCTAGTATTTTAGAATTTTAGAAGTCACAAGACATTTTGTAAACATCGAAGGTGTGTGCGTTTGCGTGCACTACCAGCTTGCCGTGAAAGTATTTTGGAGCGTTGTCTTTGCAGATATTTTAGCATATTAATGTCTTAGACCCATGCTTTCTACAGTTAACGTTTTAAAAATAAAACTGAACTTGAATCTGAAGTCAGGCACTTTGTTATCTATTTAAGGAAATCGCACCTTTGTTCATTACCGAATTTAACTTCACGGCCACTATTGTCATTTAAATGGTGATTGATTTCAATAAAGATTGTTTTATTGTGCTGCCATTGTTTAAAAGAAATTTTATACCGGTCTCTCGCTTCGCTATCTTGATTAGCAGCCAATTGATTGTATACTAATGTCACGTTCATTATGATTAGAAAGTTATATCAAATTTGAAATGAAGCATGGTCCGATCGTGCTCTATGAGTTTTAACAATGTAGTGCAGCAACAAATGACTGAGTATTATAATGATAAGCATCAAGTACCTAATTGTGTATAAAATTAGGAATGACACGAAATGTAGAAAGTAGTAAGAATGTAGTTATAAAGTGCATACTTTTTTAATGGCACAGGCAATTAGTGACACCAATTACCTACCTATATCAATTTGTCATACTAATTATTTCATCAATGAATACAAGGCTGCTTATATTTAATGACCTCTTGTAAAATATAACGGACTGTCCCTTTGATAATAAGGCTATATAAATTCAAGAGACATATTATTGTATCGACCAGTGAATGGTCTAGATCGACTAGACCTTAGAAATTGCTGTCCCTTAATAAATATCCTAAATTGAATGCATTTATTAAATTGATATCAAGGCTGCATAGTAAATCCATGTTTTATTGTAACCAGACCAGTTTCTCTTCGAGTTTTTAAAGACGCCAGGTGCAAATATATTACCCGTTTTAATCGCCTTTTGTTGTTGGAACTTCCTTTTCGAGAGCTTTGGGTGGCTTCGATTTTTTGTTATTTAATTAATTTATACAATCATTTTTTCAAGACATTGATGACTAGTCAATCAATTGTAATCCTTAATAATTTCATATTGTTTACTATAGTGTTATTTCCCACTAAATCCAACAAATAGATGATAAACCATGACCTCTAGAAGTTTGTCGTCTCTCTTTGTACGGTCCATTGCACTCGAGCACCCAAGATGTAATATCATAGACATTGTTGGCATACGATAGTCAGACATGGATTTCTCCGATTCCTAGGATCGATTCTCGAGTATCAGCTGGTCAAGTGCATATGTGGACCAATGAACTGGTTTCAACCTCATCGTCAGATGTATGGAAACGTTTTCTAAGAGCCGATCATGCGTTCAGTAATTAACACTAATTTGCAAACAAGCAGAGCCTTGAGTTGTTGATTCCATATTCATGATAAACATAGCGTTTCATGAAACTGCACTATTAAATCATGAATTTTGATTGCAGTATCTCTAATGGATTCTGATTGAAATTCTACATAATGTAACAGTTAGAAGTAGAATACGTGTAAATATAATCTTAAATAATGTTACCAAAATCGTATTACCTTTCTGATGGCAACTCGCATTTTTGTAAGAAATACTTAAATAATTATGATCTTATTTGAAACAGATTTAATAAGAACCTTTCATGTAGTGTCAAAATAAAACACAACATGCAAGATATACCAGTAGCACATACAATTTTCTACAACACTTATTTGCCATGACGTAGATATTCATCTCGTAGAACATTTACAAACATCAGTGAAAGTGATGTAGGCAATAACAATAAATGTTAAAAACTGGCTTCTGTATGGTCGGTTAGCGGCGCTCAGTCGCTTAGCCCCATTATCTAATTATTACGTAAGAAGATACAGTTTGTATTCATTTGATGGTTTCTCGGGCTCATAAGTATTGGGCTTGTGCAATCCATGCTCACATCCCGTGACGCGTCCGCTTTTTGGAGTAATCACCGTATCCGTCAATACAATTATTACTGTAATTAATCTCTTTATTCATACTATTAAAGCAGGCACTACTTTTTGTATGATTGAGATCGATCCATTAAAATGGATAGGTTTATCTTAAAGAAAATTGTTATCAATAAATAAGCCAGTATCCGTAGGTACTTACAAAATATTCCATGTTGTATATTATTTACATGTAAATGAGAGCTCCTTGTAAAAAAAACCGGCCAAGTGCGAGTCGGACTCGCGCACCGAGGGTTCCGTAAAAACCTGCAAGGTTTACAAAGTTCGTTCATTACGACAATCGAGTCACGCGTTCACGAGGAAAAAAGTAATAAGTTTTTTATTTTTTAATAAATTTTATTAAAAAATAAATATATATTTTGTAATGTAACTAAAAATTTAAGGTTTTCGGAATTTTTCCTTTATGTGTGCTATAAAACGTTGCTTCATGCCAAATTTCAAGATTCTAGGTCGACTGGAAGTACCCTTTAGGTTTTGATTCCCTTGCGAGTACTTGCGAGTTTCAAAATATGCAGCTTAAATTGCTGTTTCTTTTGATTGCGTTGACATAGAAGTTTGATTTTATTACAGCTTAAAGGTATTATAGACCTGAGTATTTGGTATGAATTTTGGTATGAATTTCAATTTAATACCTCTACGCGTTTATGAGGAAATGGGTAGTAAGTTTAAAATTATTAAAAAAATATATATTATGTGATGTAACTAAAAATTTATGGTTTTCGTAATTTTTCCTTTATCTATACTATAAGACGTTGCTTCGTACCAAATTTCAAGATTCTGAGTTCACGGGAAGCACCCTGTAGGTTTTGATTCCCTTGCAAGTGTCGAAAATTTGCGGCATAAACGGCTGTATCTTTTGATTGCGTTGGCTTAGAAGTTTGATTTTTTCACAGCTTCAAGGGACAGTAGACCTGAGTAATTGATATAAATTTCAGCTTCATACCTCCACGCGTTCCTGAGAAAAAGGGTCTTGACAGACGGACGGACGGACGGACGGACGGACAGACGGACAACAAAGTGATCCTATAAGGGTTCCGTTTTTTCCTTTTGAGGTACGGAACCCTAAAAATGAGTCACATTATATCATAGTTGGACTCGGAACCTATATGAGTCATTTGACCTTTTTATATTGAATGACTGTTTGGTTTTAAATAAATTGTAGCATAAAATGGGACATTACTCCACAGATTAAAATATAAGCATCGGAATGATAAAGAACCTAAGAACCTGTTAAATTAAAATGCATACGGAAATACGTTAAACAAACAAATAATCAAGACAAGAACAATGAAACATCAAAGGCCATCTGGACATTCTTTCTTCGAAAATTCTTCTATGAGTATCAAACTTTGTACGCAGAAGATTTATTGTACAGTATGAAAATCAAACATTATCCAGGAAAAGCGGTCATGGAGGACCCGTGGCTTTCTATAAACGATAGAACTATGGACCTGGTTTACGCCGCTAACTGGGTCGGGGCGGAAAACTTAAATAATAATTATAGCACCAATAGTAGTAACCAATCAAATGGTTCAAAATTTAACTCAATATCCAGGAGCAAATCGTGCCGAGATGTGGGTTACAGTGTCGATAAAGAGGAATCCCTAAATGGTCGAATGTATGAAGCAGACGATATTGAATATAGTTATGCACATAACGTTTCGAATAATAACAATAACATATCTCAATTAGCAAAATATCAACAAGACATAGAAGAAAAATCTAGGTCTAACAATAATCTACTAATTCAGAACAAACTTAAACACAGTTACAGTTTTAAAGATATGCCCAATGGTTATAAACCATCGACGTTAAGAAGGGTGAAGCGTCGTAATTTCACTGAGTGGGATATCGATGCTTTTGGTAGCAATGATCGACAACCGCCTGTACCTCCGCAGCGAAAAGATTCCCTTAAATATGCTCATCGACAAAGAAAAGTGGATTCCAAGAAAAGCTATTACCCGCACCCAGATCCTGGCCCGGTGCCCCCCGATCCATCTTCTGAATCTTATTACGAATATTACTCCCGAGTCAGTCAACAAAATAACGATACTGATAGTGATAAAATAAAACAAATCCAAAAAGAACCCAAAAAAGACAAACATTATAACGACACAGTCTCCAAATCTTCAACTAGCGGTTTCGGCAGTGATATGTATCAAATTATAAATTCTATGGCTACTCTAGATTTGGCGCCTATAAAAGCACGGTCCGGAAAAATTAAACTAGAGAAAGAACTTGACGCTTCCGCATCCGCTTTATATAAGCGTCATAATATGAATGGATCTACATGCGAACAAATTCCTCAACACATAAAGCAAACAAACATCGAACGAAACGGTTGTTTTGACGATGCCAAATCTAATTTTCGTTCAAAATCCTTAAGAGTCAAAAGTGATAGCAGACCTCCCTTAAAACAGTATTTGGATACAATGGAATTTGACGAAAGTGGGTACAATAACAATGTTACCGTCACTCAACCGAAAAGGAACCTCTCTCCGAGTGCACAACTGACATTAATGCAGTACGAAATGAGTAAAGGAAGTCAAAATCCGCCACTACCGCCCATCAGTAACGGTTATAACTCTGTTAAATGGGGGAAAGAAAGTGACTATCGGACTAAAAATAATGCCAGTTGGCAAAATAAGCCGGATAAATACGGTAAACCGTTTAATACAGTGCGCGTGAAAAGTGACGATAGATATGATAGGTACAATGACATTTTATCGCTGGGTCAGCCCAAAGAAACTATAAGTGAAGAACATGTTAGTGATAAAAGTAAAAACGGTGCTTATCCGCGTAGTGCGAAAAATTCGTCTAGCGGTTCGGACTCAGATTTCTCTATACCCCGACCAAAACTAATAGTGCCTGTGCATACATATGGAACACGCAAAAGGCGGACAGGAAATCTATGTCAACGGGATAGTAATGCCACAGAGTCTTCCTTGGAAGCTGGTATACTGTTGGATGTAACCCGCCTAGAAGATCAAACGGTCGATAGTCGCCGAAATGGAGATTCAGGTAATGTAAAAAATACTGGACTTGAACGTGTCTAAGATAAATTATAAGATCGCTAGATACATTATCATATATTAGGTATGCTTGTTGGTTGATTTTGATGGATGTATCTTTCGAGGTCTTGTGGTTATTATGTAAATAACTTTGTGACGTTGCGTGGTGATATTAAATTAGATAACATGTCTAATATAATTTACGTTTAATAAACTTAATAAAAAACATTTTCCTTCCTCACTTTTTATAAGAATATATAGTATATTTACGAAATCCTAGTTTCGCTTTGTTCTCCGATGTTAAGGAGTTGCAAAATACAACGCATCAGGCATATCAATTAAGCCATACATTGGTTTGACCTACATAAGTCTGTAATCACGCACAATAGTTATTTATAATAACTGTTCAATAAAACTAGTTCTAGGATGATACTGACAGATAAATATTTAACTTTAAATAAGATTTTTGCCATTTCCTGATATAAACTTTGCAACGTTTTGGCAAATTAATTTAAAAACTTTTCAGTGACTCTCAATAGCTGTAATTTTGAAAGCAGACAACTTCTTGATTTTAATTATAAAGATAATTTACTACGAAATGTTAAGAATATCAAAATATTGTACACGTTTTCATGAAAATTATATGAACGTTTAATTTCGTCGTCGTATGAACTAATATCGTTTGACATATAGCAATGAATATTTTGTTTGGTAATAACAATGAATTTGTTATTCTTACATCAGCGTTATTACACATATAAAGACCATATAAACGGAATGAGCCTGAACTTTCGACCTGTAATATAACGCGTTTCGCCTTGAAACAGTTTCGTGAAGCAAATTATTTAGGTTTTCTTAGCTCTGGTTTAATGGTTTTGAATATTTAAATTTGTATTGATTTATGAATGCAGTCTAATTGGATCAATTAAGCAGTTATAGCAAAACAACATTCTATACCGTTAGTACTGTTAAATAAATTAATACATAGTAACATTAAATATCAAAGTGTTAATTATAAATAAATTATTTAGTAAACCTTATTATGCATTTTTGATTATATTAATACCACAATGTAATACTGCATATAAATATTGATCAGGGAAGTAAGACGGACCTATTTATTATAATTATTTTCAGGACTCATTAACATAATACTCGTATAAATAATAAATTATTTAATTATTACGTTATATGACGTCATAATATCTCATAAAAAAATTAAATGGAGGAAATAAATGATTATTGGATTTAAAATAGCTGCTAAATGTAACATTTCGTATTTTATATTCTGTTACTTATATCACTTATTTCCTTATTTATAATACCTTAATAACCAATCGTTTAGTTAAATTGCATTTATTCATAAGTATTTTTTTTTATAACGGATATTAAATTTTATGTAAGAAATGGTGTACGTTTTATTAATTAATAACCTTAATTTCATCCATATTTAGATCAAATTTGTTTATCATAAATTCTACAAATATAAATTTAATTTTCGCTTCTAATCTGCGACAAAATTAATAAATTATGTACTCTATAATTCTCTTGAACAAATTTATTCGTAAAAGACTAAGTTGCTAAATTATATATGCTTTATGAGTTATGACTGGAACCAAAAAACCTGTTTTAAAGTTAGTGCCTAGGTAGATTTGAGGTAAGGTTGCCATCATTCACATATTTACAATATTAATTAGATATTATTAGCCATGAAAAATGGAAATAATAATGTAAAAAAAAAGTTGGGAACAAGTATGTACAGATGAATTAAATACAAAAATCGATATTCAACAGTAGATGTACAATAATGAATGAATGATATGAATTCTTGAAGACGTTTTTAAAGTCAACTAGATACCTATAAACAATATTATTACTATTAAGGCCTGAATCGGGTAGAATTCCCTTTTAATACCGAAAATTAACTCTAGTTATAACTGTTTTTCTCCTTAGATTCTTAATGTACATATCTAAAAAAAATGTATATCAAAGTTTCGAATATGATAAAGGGCATGGTTGTTTTAATTTGTTTATTTTACAATCAGGTTTTTTGGAAAAAAATTATGAACTGAGGTCGATTTTTGGACTTTAAACCAAAACGCTAAGTCAATATAACGTCAATTATTGTAGTGTTTTTACAGTGTGTTTATGAAATTGAAACACAGGGCATGGTTGTTTTAAATTTTGATTCCATATCCAAATATCTTTTTAATAATTTTTAAATACGTACTTTTACTACGGTAGATTCGCGCCGGTCCCCCGATCCCGCCTTGTAAATCACCTAGCAAGGTCGCTAGCCCCTATTAAGGCCTTAAATGTTTAAAAATCTCTTAAGGACGATTTTGTTTACGATAAAAGTCCTCTTTACACATAGTAATATTGTTTTCCTATGTACAATTTTATGCACTTGACAACCCTAATTTGCGTGTGTGAGTCTGGTATTCTCGGGAAGTTTTGAAACTGCAAAGCTTGGGCCAGGTCAAAGTAAATTTCATGGCCAATTTGCTTCAGTGGTAGGCATGACTGTTTCCCAACCGTATTCGTTACTAGAGTTATCGACGAAAGTAAATACCTACGATGTATCAATGTTAAACGCTTGTAAGTAACATAGTAAATATACGATGTAATATCTTTCGAAATACTTATAGTCTAAGATCCCGCTATACAACGACCTTCACCGAGATGCTT